>JARACY010000263.1:0-111511 GCA_029255725.1 Scrobipalpa atriplicella
ATACATTTAGTATGAAAGGTAACAATTTTTTTTCGTACTTCGACTTTGTTCCTTAGGGAAAGTTGTTCAGTTTCATGGGTAGATTCACACATATCTCGATGCATATACCCTTTCTGTTACACGTTGTAGAGTCTTTACGTTAATGACAAGTGGTTCCCATAAGAAACGGCAAAAAAACAGTAGACGAAAATAAAATTAAGGTCATCAGTGCTCGTATTTATGAAATTAAGCTAGGTCCCTCAAGATTGAGAGCAATATTAGGTATGGATTTAACAGGCTTTTTTTGTGCTGAAGTGACAGAGATTTCTGATACGAACTCAAACTCAGTCTCAACAATTGATTGTTAATATGAGTCTAATATTGTTTTTTTTTTGTTACAGATTGGTGCAGGCCGCCCGGATAGCGCCACCCGGTGCTCGCCCTGCACCGGACCTTCCGAAACACGCAAAACGACAACCAAAGCCTCCAGTCATATCTTTCGTTTCTCAACAATACAAAACATAAATATAAGCACTATTTTTTTAACCTTTTAACGATAAAAACTTAATCGTAAATAGTATACGCAACTCCCAAACAGTACAAATTAATTTAAGTCTGATCGGTATTTACAATAAAACGAAGCCTTCGAAGCGAAAGAAGAATCTATCAACGACCAGTATTTCAACGTTCCAAAATAAAAATAGAAATCGTTAAACGAGTGCACAAAATATTTTATTCATCGTTAACATTTAAAAATCGAACCAATTCCTCGAGCATTTTCTAAAAAAAAGTCAGCCAAAGATTTTATAAAGCCCGTAGACTAAGACTTGTAAGTTAACTGCCTCTAATTTAAGGATTTTTACATTATTTATTTGTTAGTGGTCAAACGAAGATATTGTGATTAGTGTAGTGTAAACCGGTGTGCCGTATAACCGTAACATAAGTGCTATAATATAAATATAAACTCAAACAAATTCACATGTTAAAGTACAAGAGTACAAATCTATAAGTTCCGTGCAGTTCGTGTTCAGTACAAGATAGACTTAGTAGAGCTTATTTTTGTATAAGAGTTTGATAAAAACGTGCCGCGATGCGTATCCGTCGTATGAAGAAGTCATGAGCGAGAGTGCGGACGCGCACCTGCCGCCATTCTCCACGTTCGTCGGCGACATGGCGGAGAACGAGCAGCGCATCCTCGCCGCCGACACGCGCCTGCTCGAACCCGGCTGGGAGTACTACGAGCGCACCGGCGACACCGTCTCCGTCATCGCCAGCCAGGCCCAGTACCGCCCCTGGGAATCAATGCCGCTCACCGTCAACGCCAAAGACGCCTTGCTGCGAGCCGGCTTCTCGGCCCCGCTCGAATACCAATCGGTCACCCTCCAACCGATCCCCAACAAGCTGCCGTCATTCCAGAGTCAATTCCAGACGTTCCCAGAAACGACCGTCATTCCAGAGACAGGGCTGCCGAGTGTGACGCCGGTGCCTGTAACGGCGAGTCCGACGCCCAGCGCGAGCCCTAGTCAGTTAACCCAGCTCACGCAGCTCACCACGCCGTCGTCGCCTGCGCATCTCACGACTCTGGCGCAGGTGACACCCCTGTCCACTACGTTGACGACCCTCTCACCCGTCAACGCGACCACATTCCATACACTAACCGCAGTGAACGCTAGAAGCTATCCAATAGTACCAGCGCCTTTACAAGCGCGAGAACTAGCTCCGAGCCAAACCTACATCGATGACCGACACATACAGCTATACCAACCAAATATTACCACAATCAACGCGTTCCCAACACAAAATGGGACGCTTTTACATCAAAACGGAACGTTACTTCATCAAAATGGAAGCTTAATACAAAACATCCAAAATCCAACAGTAGTTCACGTTCTAAAGAATGAACCGTTTGATATGAAATCTTTACAAGACAAATATACTCCAAATGGACTACATCATAGTAATTTCCAAAATCCAATGTTACTGGACAACGGATACGAGAAGAAGACGAACGGTTTTGGAAGTGCCTCACCCACAAGATCAGATTTCAGGAAGAAAGAGAGACGGAAAATACGGGCGAATAGTTCGGAGTCTGATTGTTCGAATATGGAAGTAGGGTCTGAGAGTAGTGGTCAAGTGGCTGCTGTGTCGTCTACTGCAGGCTTCAAGTCACCAATGCATGGTGCTCCTCCGATGAACACCAGCTCAATGGAACTCGATGACATGACCAGCGAGAAACAGGTGAGATTTTTAATCACTCTTTAGCTATTTTTAACCAACAAAACCATTGCGATGCTCTTTGTCCCCGAGAAATTTAATTAAAATCCCAACGACGATGTCTTGCTTCGCTATGTCGACTCCATCCGGATAATAAACCAATCCAACTTGTCTTTCTAAACTTTCAATTTAATTTAAAATCTTAGCTAAGAATAAACAGAAAGTATGTGCAAGTGAAGGCAAGATAAATTCAAAAGGAAAGTAGGAAAATAAAATCAGCAACGAGTGACAACTAATCTAGCTTTCAGAGAATTGGTGGATTGCGTAAACAAGCCGCGCGGGAATAGCGGAGAGCTGACAGAATATTCGCAGAAAGATATGAGAATTTCCAGAATTTCATCCGACGGTAAAGATATTCGCGAGATCCCGAAAAAGAGAAACTTTCCCCGTAATTCCACCTTTTATTATTCTGGAGTCAGTTTTTATTCGGGCCGAGTTTCGGAATGGGCGAACTCTCTGTCTTCGGTGCTATAAATTTAATAGTTAGCCGATTCTGCGCCGCCGATAAATTAACTTTCGCCCGTTTAAAACACAAATTAAAGTGGAGCGATTTACGCGTGTCCTGCTTAGGGGATTTTATGAGTTTCATTCAAATTTTACGGCGTCGCAATTAGGCGGCGTGTCCTCGGACTTTGTCGCGGATACTCTATCTACAGTAATAATATTTAATAGGATTAAGTTTTGTTTCAAAAATTCCCCTAGTTATATCAAGTCGGTTTCAATTTCTGTATTACCATTCTTGGTCCCTCAATAAAATGTTTTCCCAAGAAAATAAAAAATTTACTAGTTTTATTTCTGTGCATGATTCTGGTTTTATGAAGTTGATTCAATTCATTCTTGATCCCTACATAATTGTTTTTCTAAGAAATAATAAAATTAGTTTCTTCTTCCCTTCTTTTGCTGTCAATTTCCTTAAATGACTAAATAAGGCATTATGACAATTCCTCAATCACCAAGAATGTAGAGACCTAATAAAATTTTAAACGCCATTCGTGGATTCCTCAATGAACGGTTTTCTACTTCGTCGCGTATTCATTAGGAACTATGCACGTGTTTTATCAACATTCTTCTGATAATTCCTCGTAATTGAGCCTCCGTAGCGTGATGCAAAAACATATCTAACAGCCTGTTATACACGGTCTTAAGAAACAATGTATTAGACTTTCATAGAATGGAAAACAAAAGTGTCTGACTAATCTGGCTATGGAGGTCTAAAAAGGAGCAATATTTACTCTTCGTTTACTGAGACAGAAGATAAAATGCTAAATATATATGAATACGCTAGACAGAAGAGTAAATGTTCCGTCTTCAAATCAGACAGATTACCTACTCTTCTAGGATTCCCAATAAAATATATTCATAAAAATATTGATCTCGATTTTGGTGAAACTTCAACTAAATCCACATTTCCGATGTAGGTATAATTACCTAAACCTAGGTAAAAATTTACAAATCAGTCATCAATAAAAAGTCACTATCAAATGTCATATTTCTATGTCATATCCCAGCCACAAAACACCCTGTATACTTATACAACTAGGAAAGGTCCAGACTGAGGCGACATTCCATTAAATGTCAGCGTTTCCTAGTCCTATAACGAACACCTTGGCCGCACCTGTCGCCATCTATGTGACTAATTATATAACTTTTTTCTAAGATTTTTTGCCGCTAAGATGTTAAGTTAGGTTAAATTCTGCAATTAGATGTGGACTGTACAACAACATTCCTTGGATACCGTTTATCTGTAGATTAGACGTTACATTTTGAAATAGTTATGTCACATTGTAAAATTGTTGTAATTTCAAAATTCAAACATATTGAGTAAAATTATTTATTTTCATATAAAAAAGTAGGTGGTACAAGTACTTAGTAGGTAAGTAGTAGGTACGCGTGTGAGAAGTTTGTCATTTTTCATAATATATAGAGGTTTTGTGTCTATCGAGACGGGGGGCTGCTGATGTAGGGATTAAAAAAGAAAAAAAAGCTTATTAATTTTCCACCAATACCTATAAAAATACTTGATAATTATCTATTGGCATGTACATTAATGGAGGTAACATCTAAAGATAGGAATCGAAACAGCAGTCGTCTTCACTTAGGCACCTGAACACTTGTCTTGAGATATAATATCTTGACACTTCACTTGCTAAAACGTAAATTGTAAGTGAATTAAGTTACTCTCTGTGAAGATATAATAACGTTGGCTGAAGTTGACACTTGAAAGCTAAACTGCTTGATATAAGTTTAATTCTCGCGAAACGTAAAATATTCTTGAAAATGTTTGTATTTCAGGCACAATTAATTTAAAACTGATGGCGCCACTGTCGCAGCTCTGTTCTCCCCATAAACTTAACAAAAGTATACTATTTTCGTAAACTTTAGTAAATACGATATTAGATGCTAACATAAATTCATTTTTTATTATTAGTCAGCTTTATGATCTTGTATTTGTTATTAGTTTAATTTTTAAACTGCCAAAAAGCTTAAATTTTAACTCGTGACAGTCAAAAGATACCCAATTACACACTCATCAAATAAAAATGACTCAGCCTTAACTGTTGATTGCCAAATTATTTATCTTTAATTAGGCCATAACCCAAATCAAATAACATTTACAATAATTAAACGTGCATTTGAATGGGTAAATAAAAATAAAGATGATTATCATATCATTCATTATACGCACGGAAATGCTAATCAAGAAAATTGCAATTTTGACAAAAACTTGTACCGTTATATCAAACGTTTACTACAGACATGCAATAACTGTTTCAAGAGAAATGTGCATTTTATCAAAGGAATAATTATTATTGTGAAATTGTTAAATTTCCTTAATTGCAACTTTAAAAGGCACGAAATTTGTTTTAAGTGATTCTTAATTATAATAATAAAAGTTTGCGCACTCATTTTAAATAGATTGTCGCTTTTTGACAACTTAACGACTTTTGGTAAGATATGCCACAATTATTCCAAAAAAACTGGTTGTAAAATTAAAATTAGTTCAAAAAAAAGGCACGATAAATGATTTTGCACATATTGGGTTAAACGGTTTCAATTCGTTCTTTAATTATTCTGGTTGACGTATTTTTCATTCTGTCAATTTAAAAATTGAAAAACGTGAAATATAAAAAACCGAATGACTACTATTAAAAATAAGAAAATGGTTATTCACAGCTTTACCAAATCTATTAACTTTGTGATTAAAACGTTTGAGTATCAGTCTTACTACTTTAAACATATGGGTCATTTTACAACCACTAAGACGAACACTCACCATATGAGTCAGACTGGGAATCCCCTCCTCGAAGAATCCTAGAACATACCTACGAGTAAATTCTAGTTCGTAAACAATACTAATATATCGTCCAAGTAGTTGTAGACGTAGCTTTTCGTTTAATCTAAAACTACTTGGACTATGTATTTACATAATATAAAATATCATAATACGAGGAATATTTATGTTAGAGAAGAAATTAGGAAGGTTTTGTATAGCTCATAAAATGTAAAGCCTGCTTTAAAAACAAATTAGAAATATTTTTACCTGCTTTTTAATACTACATTAATAAAGGCTAATAAACAAACATCTAAATGCATTAAACTTAATAATTGTATGCAATTCAAAGACACGTACAAAAACATTTTAGTTACTAATTATACTAAGAACTTCCTCTCCTAAAGCGGCATTGATACCTAGAATCATCAACACTCATTAAACTTATTTAATTAATATCTAGGACTTAAGAATAAATGCCTAGGTCTAAGCTCTTAGCACCTGAGCTAAGTACGATAGGCTTTTAGACTAGAATGTGTAATTAGATACCTAAGAACCATCTGCCTGATTAGAATGATGCAAAAATTTATGTCGTCAGTACTTACGAAGAAAACGTCTTCATTTATAGTAAGAGTCACCTGCAGAAAAATGTTGTACTTTATTAAGAGTTGACGACAACTCTTACACAATAAAAAAAATACAATTTATAACCGCTCGTAAATAAAATTCAGTGTATTTTCAGTAGGTTCATTTTTAAAAACATTATGTAACGAATAAGAAATATATACATTCAAGAGAAAGTATTGCGTTTCTTTGAACCACAAGTTGTATAATGATAACAAACAACTTTCCAGAGTTACACAATTTTTATTTCTAAATTTATTTTCTTCCTTCATACAAATTTTTTGTGTTTTGGGAATGTTGTTTGGTACGAATTAGTAGAACATTGTAGTTAAAAGAAAAGCAGTACTTTTTTTACACCCTGTATACAGTCTAATTCAGTCACTGAAAACCTATTTTTACATTTTCTTTTTAAAGATTTATTGTTCGAATTGAGACTTCGTATCAAATTATTCCATTATTAAAATGCCGTCAGCTGGCCCGGGAACAATTGTTTGATACCGATCCTGGCCGGTGATAACCGGGCGATGTTGAATTACATTGGAAAATGGCCGCCGCAACACAGCTGTTATATTTTTTTGCGGTGCTAGTGCTACATTAATTCAGTTTAGATTATTTGCATTTCGCCGCAAAATTGGGAATTTTAATAGAATTGAAAAATACAGGGAATAAAGGTATTCAAAAGTTTTAAATACGGAATTAGTTTTTTAGTTTATTCGTACTGAGTTTCAAGGATACTTAATTTATAATAAAAAAGCAATAGATAAATAAACTTGTCAAAGTTTAAACAAATTATCAAAACGCTATGTACTTATAATGATTAAACCAGGCTCTACAATCTGGATGGAGGTTGATTTAAGCGACACACACAGCAAACTGAATTTGTAATTTTGGATTTGACAATGTTCCTAATCATTATCAAATTTCTTGTACTGTCAAAAGTCTGGTTTCATTTTATAAACTTAGGTAGTTGTCGGTGATATCTAAAATGGTATTGATTAAATTTGATTTTAGATTTAAAACTAATCAACTCGATCTTACCGACAAATAGGTTCACAAAATAACCCCCAACACATTGCCCAACACTGTCACAGACTGACAAAATAACTGAAATGCAGTATTACCCGCAGACGAAGAAGAAACGCAAGCGATGCGGCGAGTGCATCGGTTGTCAGCGCAAAGACAACTGCGGCGACTGTGCGCCGTGTCGCAACGACAAGTCGCACCAGATCTGCAAGCAGCGACGGTGCGAGAAACTCACCGAGAAGAAGGTTAGTACCAATATCCTTACGTTGTAGTGAGTGTGGCGACAATTGTGGCGATTGCGACTGTCGCAACGACAAGTCGCACCAGATCTGCAAGAGCGACGGTGCGAGAAACTCACTGAAAGAAGGGTAGTCGCAAAGTCGCAATAATCTTATAGGAGAAATCTAGCGATAAATGTTAGCATACCTAATTGATCGATGATCAATTAATTTGATGTTTTTAATTTTTTCTGCCTCTCGTTTGCTTTCAACATCAATGTTACTATTGTTATAAAGTGTTACTTTGTAGGTACAGAACGTTATAAGCAAGCTGCGCTTCAATAAGTAGTCACGCGATGATATTACTATTTATAGTCTCGTGGTGTTAAAAGTTCTAAGTGACATTATTACATCTCTTTTTGGTCTTGGCAACTTATACTCCGACCGCATTGTGAAGCAACTCAACTATAAATTATTATTATTTTACTTCAGTAATAGAATGAGCTTTAGTCCTTTGGTTCTAAACCTCAGTAACGTAGGCTAGCAAACATCAACCAAGTATGAAATCTTTAAAAAATCCGTTTTTTTTTCAGTCGCCATTCAACACCTACTTCCCGTCTTTAGTAGTAGAATTTTAAAGTCATATAGGTACTTACATTAAAAAAAATGTACGTCAGGAACATCGGCCTTGACTAGTTGAATTCATTCATGGCTATTCCATGGCCGAGTTTATCAAAAACTTGCATTAGTCTGTTCATGTTTTAAACATTTATGTGGGAGTACGCGGAATATCCACATTTTGAAAAATAAAGCAACATGTGTAAAGTAGATGACGCAAATAGCTCACACGTTTGTATTACTTATTTTAGCGATTGTATTAGTAGTGATGGTGGAATTCTATGAACTATTTGCAAAGAAGGAATTTTAATGGTTACTTTGTGTTTTAACACGTCTTTTTTTCTTTTTCTTGTCTTTAGAAATGCTTCTTTCTTGTACTGACTCAAAGAATAAATTAATATAAATGATCGAGAATGAGAGTTTCTTTGGTAGCTTTTATTTAATGTACGTAGATATGTGAAATTTTAATTGGAAACAAAATATAAATCATCCATGTACACGAGGTCTAAGCTATTGAAAACACATCCGACATTTTGTTGACATTTGTTGACAGCACAAAATGGCGGCACGGAAGTAATGCCTCAATGTACCGAGTTTATGTCATTTGCAGAATAAAATTCATTTTATTTAAATTTACTGTATAAAGTTTCATAATTTTACATTCAAAAATGTTATTTGCTTGCTGTAAATTTATAAAGCAATGATATTATTTTCATTGGAAGTCGTTTCATAAATCATGTTTTATGTAGACGATTTCGTGAACTTACCTAATAAATTCAAATGAAAGAGGACCAATGGCTTATTTTTATAAAAACAACTAGGCACAAAAAAAAACAGAAATCCCAACAAATACAAATTTGAAAATAAAAACAAAGCGACAGATGATTACCATAAAATAGTAATAAAGAACATAACAGCATGGGTAATAGCGCGTGAAAAGATCGCTAGCACTCTTAGGCCCGTATTTATAATCAGCTCTCAAGAGTGATAGCGAGTTTGAGTTCGTATCAGAAATGTCATTACAGTACAAAATGATCTATAAAATCCATACTTAATATTGCTTTTCTTCTTGAAAAGGCTTTATAAATACGAGCCTTATTCTCTGCTCTACTATATCTGTATTTGTTTATAGACTTGTTAGTCACTTCGCAGCTATTAAAATCGTGGGCAAGTTGAAACAGGAAAAGACCTGTATCATATAATTACGTAGCTTAGGTATACCTATACAATATATCGCTTAAAAACGAATTCAAATTGTAGGAACAGCTGAAAGATTTAAAAAAAAGGGATCACCATCAAATAAAATATTGTTTTTGGTTAAGATTCATCGTTAGATTTAGGTACATTATAGAAATTTTAAAACATGTAATAATGTTGCAGATAAAATTAGGTGCGTAGATCATAAAAATTAATACCCAAAGCCAAGTTAAGCTGCTTTTATACTGCGAATTGCTGCAGATTTAAAATCTAAAAAGACCGAAGCTTAAAAAATTACGTAAGGTATTTTATTTATAAAAATATGCAAGTTAATGGCTTTTTAAGAGCCAAGGAAGTAGTATAATCAGCCAGCAATCCCTGACAGCGGGAATTATATCGTAAACATCTCGAGAAAATATTTTTATGGCAACAAAGTTGCTACTTACTAGGAAATGGGGAAATGAGAAAAAATAAGTTTGAACAGCAAACGCTAGTACCTAACTTTCAAGGGTATAAAGATGTAATGTAATTTCACGTTGAGCACCATGTGATAAACAAGAGTGAATATAGGTACAAAATATTGTGTTTGCTGTTTCGAAAAATCATAATCTTTTGTAAATAAGCTTATAATGTAAAAATATTTGAAGCTAACTTCGAAGATGATAAATGAGGATAATATCTCGAAATATTCTTAGAGTTACTTATCCTATTATCAGATCTACAAGTCCTATTTTCCTCTTCATTTCCTCTTGCAAAATTAATGGTGGTAGGTATATATGCCTACCTGAAACCTACCAAAAAAACTTTCCTTAGAGAAACGTACTTGACTTAATTTACGATTATAAGTTAACGGCTGCGAAGTAACTTTAGCAAATTAGTTTTAAAACAAGCACCGTAAAGCTTTGAAGGGGGGTGTTGCCTCCACCCTAGAAGGGGGGGTGGTGACTCCACTTTCAGTCCAGGAATCTTTATTTGAAACCTAATTTCAGTAGAAGTTTTGCGAAGATACTATTTTACTTTCAGTTTCGAATGCTTGAGGGAAGTGTTCTTGTTCAAATACTTTTAAAATCATTGATTGATCATGCGTCTATCTTAACAGAGCATGTGACTTAATTAAAATAAGTAGGATATGCTCGTATTGTAATTTGTAATTCAAATTTACTTGCAATTTTTATCTTTTTATTACAATATTCATAATTTAATTACTTGATATTTCAAATTGGTAATACTTAATATCTTCTCGACAAATGTCCAGGAATGAGCGAAATAACAGAAAAAGAATATTATGTCTTATTTGCTGATCACTGGACGGTATTTGATAAACTCGTCTGATAAGATGCCAGGTGTCTATCATGCTTCCACTTCGCTCTAATTGTACATTCATTACTAACTCTATAAGAGCTTAACATTTCAAACCTACTGGACTAGACAACTAGACGAAAGAACAGTCGTCAGATGTTATCAATTATCGCAAAATGTCGATCAGTTGTACTTGTAAGTGCAGTACATATAGATAAATGTTGTACAAATAGATAGAGACAACTGCAGGACTTTTTCAAGTCTATTACCTTTAATCAAAGGTTTCTTTCTTGTCTTCTTTTATAAGCCGTTGCTCATTACCTACATCATTGATCCAACTTCTTCCTCCTCTAACTTGTGACTAAATTTTAAATTTATTTTGCGGAAATGTTTTATGTGAAATAGTCCGAAATGTATTTAATACAATATCTACTACAGTAGCGGTTGATTTACCAAGTAAAGGTAATAAAATACCTTTTAAAAAAAGCCTAGCAACTGATATACATACTAAGCAAACATTAAATAGATACAGTAGACACTTAGCACGTGCTATAGGAACCAGCTGTAAAACATCATACCTACCTTTCATTCCTATCTTGCTATTGGTCAACCGAATCGTAGGCGGTGCGAATCCAATCACAGCTAACATTTATCCGTTGACAGACTTGTAGAGCCTACACCTTTGTGCCATACCGTCTTTTCAGCTGTTGCTTTGTACAGCCGTTGAAATTTCCTTTTTTCTAAGGTTTGGAACATTATTTATCCACGGTTCGTATGTCGTTGGCTTTATCTGCGCCTGCGCAGGGCACGAGCCGCGCAATGTGCGCCGCAGCTGCCCCAATCGCGACGCGCCGTTTGAAAGTGGAACGCCTCTGGGTTATCATAGATCTGATTGTGCCTATTGTTGTACTAAAGGTGCTGCTTTGACGTTTGATCGATAGAGGTATCATTTTGATAACGTTTCTTTTATTTGATACTTTTAATGAAACAGATTTTTCGAACTGAAAATTTAACACTGAAAAAGATCTCTACGTTTTTAAAATAGCCGGTTTTCGCAGACAAACAAATGAGTAAAACAGACTATCAATCGTGACTTGACACCATTGAAATTATGATCACAAAAAAAGCGTTGTGCTAAAACAATTCAGAACCTGATGAATGAGTCTAGGAATCTGAAATATCTTGTTTCATTCCCCAAAACTCTAGAACGTCATAGCTAAAAAGCAAACGAAAATACAAAAATAAGATTTTCATCACCAAATGAATCACCACTTGTATTTTAGGCAGTCGGGTGACTAACATAGGCAAAGGCAATATCTCGACAGCCTAGAACAAATATTTCAAGAAAATGTACGAAACTACATTACGAGTTAGCTTCAGACATGGAAATCGAATTAAGCGGGGATGTTATAAATATAAAGGATAAAATATTAAAGACAGAACATTTCAAGAAAAGAAGAGATAGAGCTACTTTCATTCCTAAAACTACTTCTTATCTTGAATGTGTAAATTATTATATGAAAGTATAGCTTTATGATTTTCAATAATGGTGTACTTATTCCAAATTGAGTTTATTTTGATCAATGATCGATTTGAAGTCGATTTTATTGCACAATATTATGATAGTCATTACTTTTATGAATAGTTTCATGTTGAGATTTCAAAATATTGTTTTGTATAATGTTACTGTCTGAGCAACGTATTATTTAAAATTTCCAAGTTACGCGAATGTCAACATCACAGATCACTATATTTGATGAGACCCGATGTGCACAGATGACTGATTTTAAACCATCTAATAGATCTTTCACACTATAACTATTATGGTCATCAAGTCAGCGGTATAAAAAAAAAATAGAAATATTGCTGAACTTCATTTTTACTAAAACAAAATCCCTAATGACTTCTTCTGTCGTGCACGACATTGTAACGAGTGGTTCCATAATAACCCCCTAGACGTGAAATTGTTGCCAAAATTGTTTCTGGAAAGGAATAAATGTGTTTTTCTTCGAAACAAACAATCTCGTAATAATATTACTAAGAAACTTACCATAAATCTCCTTTTTATCGTACATTTTAATGTCTTTTGTTTTTACACAATATTCTATTCTACATTTGCCGTAATCGAAGGTTTTTTTTTCTTTTGGGATTAATGGACGCAGATAATAAATACGTCTACGTGGTGGAATTAAAAAGAATTTATGGCGGCAAAAGCCATTTTGCGACTTGGAATGTCTATGACTATGAAATTACATTTTGAGCTATTTATTGCAAGTACCTACTTACTTTAACTGTTCTAGGAAGATTCTTTTGTTTTGTGCATGCAGAGGAATATTATTACTATGTATATTTTTTAGCCATGGTGTAGAGATACTTGAAGTCAATAAATTACGTTAGGGACATTTGCTACACAAAGCTAATACTTACTAATACTAGCCAACATGGTAAACGTAAACAAGTTACATCCCGAATCGCACAGTGCACACGCGCGTATCATAACCTCGCAAAAAACGCGTTCGATCTCAAAACGGAGGCGAAAACCACGTGAGTCCACCCACAGTGGGGCGAGCCGATTATAACGGTCGGCGGGAGTTTACACTTTTGATTTTTTTCTTTTTTTTCCACGGCACGCGCCGGCCGGTGATTCACGGGCTCTCGGCCGGCAGATGTTAGCCAAGCTTTTTGTGCTATCAGCTGACGTAACGGGCACGATCGACTTATTAATGATGCATCTTGCATGCATGACTTCCAACTATTACGTGTAACAGGAATCGGCTTGCGTAATTGTTTTTTTCTTTACTTCACCTCGTTGCCGGCCAGTTCGGTGGAGTTTTTTTTTTTTTTAGAATGCCATTAAGAATAAATTTAACGTTTATGCTGATGTTTCTTTTTCGATTTCCAAAGTGAATTAAAATGGCCGCACACAGTTTAATGGTCTTGAAATTGTAATAAAATCCTGAATGAGGTTAGTGTGATACAATCAGCAACGTCATTTGAGTCGCGCTAACATCAATTCATTTTTTTTTTGCTTTATTTCAACTTAACTGGATATGAGGTTAAACATAAAATTACACAAATTGTGTCAACATTGGAGTAAGTTTTGTCTGCCATGCATAAAAATAAACAGGATGCGAGTCAGACGACTGTTTATGAGAGTTTATCTTCATAAATGTTGGTGGTTTTACAACGAGTCCAAAACTTCGGCTACAAAAACTAAAAAAATATAAACAGTAGAACTTTTTCGTCCGGCAATAGGACCAGTGGGTACAATAGAGGATAGAAACTACTATAAAATTTTATATTACACATCTGTCGCTGTTAGTCCGTGCAAATTCAAATAATGCCTCTGCTTTGTTGTCCAAATGGATTAGGATTTCACAGAGCTAACACAGGCTTACATTTAGAATTTAGATATTTTTCCTCTCTACAAAACGCACAGTGCGCAGTTTTCAAAATGTTTGTTTTTTTTTGTAAACTCCTACTCATTTATTAATACAACAATGTTAATTAAAAGAGGCTCTTTTTTACATTATCTCCTAAATTGGAGCGTTTTACCATGTTCGTCTATTTTGACTGCATTAGCTCAACTTTTTTTCCACAACGGATTAGGATAACAGCTGCGTAACGTAGTTTTTGCTGCTTCCTTCGAAAATTTACTTTTTTTTCTGACATCGTTTTAAAGTCTTCAACGAGAAAGATTAGAATAGAAAAATATCAGGAAAGAGATAGAAAAAATGTTACATTGATTATTCGTTGTTATTTTAAAAAACGTTTACAAAAAGCAATACTTTGGAAACTGGTTTAAAAACAAAATGGTTGTCTATGTGACCGCTGTATAAACTTGAAGTTTTATAAATTCAAAAGACTTTATGAAAGGCGTATTTATAGAATAAACCTTTTGTAGACGAAACCGTCACGGTTGTTCTTGAAACTTGTTTTGATGGTAGCATACATTTAAATATTAAATATAGTGCGTACTGGCTATTTATTAAAGTTTATCCAAGACGTAAGAAAAATTTAGATGAGTTCTAAATTCGAAATCATTCTCCATTTGCAAAAGCTCTATAAAACTGTTCCGGCGAGCAACAAATCAATACTTTTTCCAAGCAAAGACTACCCCAATGCACGCAAGTAATTCATACAGCCTAGAACACAGCACTATAAATAACTCTATCTATACGACCTCTTTTCTACCGAACAGGTACGCACACATGCGCGCGAAACCCTGACCAATCAGACGCGAGCAACGCTCCGTTCTACGCAGAGTTGCGCATGTGTGCGTGGTTAGTGCGTGAGGGGTGCGTTGATGCACCCTTGCCATGCATCCAACACGAAATGCATGCATTTTATATTTTATTATTACTATTAAATTGGATCTTGGATTATGTCCGAGACAGATCTAGTTATTTATTGCTAACTGTATTACTTTTACGAGCTTCGTCCATCCGAAAATTGGATTGTGAATGATTGAGTTTTTGAAAGACGTTTCTTTTATATTTGGGTGCGATATCCATTTCATAGTCTGTGATAGGATGTTTGCCATCTAACCCCTCTGTTATGG
The DNA here is from genome assembly GCA_029255725.1 of Scrobipalpa atriplicella. NCBI lineage: Eukaryota > Metazoa > Arthropoda > Insecta > Lepidoptera > Gelechiidae > Scrobipalpa > Scrobipalpa atriplicella. Next base: position 15,065 of record JARACY010000263.1, read on the forward strand.
TCTACTTAATGCATTACAAAACTGCCATCGAAACCATAATAATAAGGTATCTTATACTAAGTGGTCAGCTGTATCAACTCTATTCACAAATGAGTACGAGAAATACTTATGGCTGAATAATGAACCCTAGAATTAGGATGAAGAATCTCACATTTTACCTAATTATATTCTTCTTCTAGTCGTATGGGTTTCTAGTTGATCAATCTGATCTGGCGTCAAAGTTTTTAAACCAAGCTACATGATATCGAAATAACAGTGTCTAGAACATAAAAATAAAAGTGCAGTGACATAAAATGTCCCGCCTCAGCTCATCCGACCCACTGTGCGGTGCGCAGAGCGCGTCGACTGCAAATTCGCGCGTGCCCACGCATATGCTGCCAATGCTTCGTTACTTGTGGGCGGTTTGCAGCTATTATTGTAAGGGAATATTTAAAATAACATGCTGGATTAATTTGTAAAAATGTCGGCGATGCATGTGATATGGTTATTTCAATTTATACTGACGATGTAGACAAGAGTAAGCCACGATCAATCGTCTTAAAAATATTCTGTCTTAATCTTCACAGGTCGTTAATCGTTATATGTATTTTTTTGACACCTTAACCCCAAAACCAAAAACACCTGTGCCTTGTCCGTTTGCACACATAGGCCCGTATTTATAATCAGCACTCAAGAGTGACAGCTATACATATATATATCAGAAATGTCATTGCAGTACAAAACGACCTGTCAAATCCAGACTTAATATTGCTCTCAATCTTGAGATCGCTTCATAAATACGGGCCATAGTCCACTACGCCGTTTTTCCAGCCCACGGTGCTCAGTAACATGCTCCTGCTGGTTGGTTAAGTTATGGAAAAAGCGCTTATTTAGTTGCGTGGTTGCGTTCTGGTTACGAAGCGGAATGAGGTCATTTATTTCCCTTTACAGATTTTAAGTTGATTATGTTTACTAAAACTGAAAGAAATATTAATTGTTCACATTTAAAGTCTATTTTTCATAGAAGTTGGCAAGGTTTATGCTCATTGAAGTTACTACTAAGAGGCGTATCAATGCTTAACTTACAAAAAATAATAAATGATGCGGATTCATGAAGTTTCATCTGAAATAATTCGACAACATTTATAAAGCAGCCATAACTTATATAAACTCACGTTTTCCACCTCCTATTATTCCATTGTCAACTCATTCTCATTCACTTAGATAAAACCTAGATAAACCAACAGCTCTATAGAAATCCCCACAATTCCTAGGTTATATGATAGTTCGTACAGTTCATTAGTGCCCCCACCGACACGCGTCGTACACTCCCCCCCCTCATTTCAACCCCTAAGGAGGAGGGGTGAGTGACGTCAGAAAGATCTAATTCTGCACGTTAGCACAGCGATTTTTGTGCGTGTATAGTTGGTAGTATTTGAAAGTGGTTTAGAAATGGTCTGTAATACTTCGAGAGATGTTAAACGTAAATGTTCAAGTGTAATCGTTTTTTTTTCATAAGTAAAGTATAAACTATCTAAAAATTCAAATTACCATTTGACTCTACATCAACTTTAAGCGTAATCTAGCCTGGTATTTATGAAGCAATCTCAAGATTGAGAGCAATATTAAGTACGGATTTGACAGACCGTTTTGTACTGATATGACAATTCTGATACGAACTTAAACTCGCTGTCAGTCTCAAGAGATGATTGTTTAAAAAAATAACATTTAATAATATATAAACAGCAGGTGTCGATATAACACGTATGTATTATATTACTCCATCAGCTTCAAGCCTGACCTGATTACTCTCTCGTCTATGAGAAAAATACACAGGAGAATTAAAAAATAAAATCTCTACGCATATTTCTTTTCTCTTGCAACATGCTACAGAGGCACGTTCAAATAGCCTCTAGGCATGACCTATTTAATTTTTCTAACCATCGTTATATAAGCTTAGAAAAATAAAATGAAGAGCATTATGATATCAATATCAGTGCTTGAGTGAAAGCGATGAACAAAACATAGAATATATAGGTACTTAATAATACCTTTTTCATTTTCCCGAGAATTCTGTACAAACCAGTAGAACCTACCGCGGGTGTTGGTGTATAGCAATTTAGATTATGAGTGTACATAGTATAGTTATTATATTACTCTATGATATGACAACACTATCTGAAAACCTCCTTTACCAACTTTATATAACTTCAGAACGCCTTTTCATAAAGCATGTAGCCGATAGATGGCGCCACATCAAGAAACACAAGTTCTGAAACGCGGTATCGATGTTTTCTCAGCAATGATCTACAGATGTACAAGTTCGAGACATGTCTGATTGGACTACGGTCACCTGGGCACAACACCCGACCAGGCGGATAGCTAGCTACCATTTTCCCATCCGTCACACTCGGACACTGGCCTCTCAAGGAAACTCCTGAAAACCGTTAACACTCTGTCTACCCTATAACAGATATAGACGTGATTGTACCTATGTATGTAAAGGTTCTACGCCTTTGCTCTACGCACATAATTTAGCGTAGCAACAAGCTACGCAGAGTGCGTAGCTCGTGCAGTGCTTTGAAGTGCCGCCCTCCCCTCCCCTGCTTGACTAACCTACAAATCTAGGCTAGGGCAAACTGAAAGCTTTAAGGGCAAAGGATTTTCTACTCTAAATGGTTTGCATATTTCAAGCTTGCTGTAATTTCATAGAAAAAGATACGAGTAAGTAGTATATCCGTAGTTCGATCGCTACGATTCTCTTTTAATTAAGTGTCATTATTATTGGAGAATGATATCTTTGATATATTTATTTTTATTTAATTTTTTGTATTGTTTTAGTGTCCATTACCATTGCACTATTTTGATTGGTAGCCAATTTTTTAATTTGAAGTGAGAGAAAGTGTATTTCCTACTAACAAAAAAAAATCATTGTCCGAATCACTTTAAAAACAAAAAATATAGTTTAGGTACCAAACTTGACAGATTGATAACTTTTACCAAACTACTAAATACATTTTATAGTCAATCAAAATTTAAAAACACCAGTATTTCTTACTCATCAAAAGATTAATTTGCATTTTCTCTTCAACGAATGAGCATAAAATATTTTCCATTATAGACTTCTCTCCACCATAACATTTAATTTTCACTCTGGCGTTTTATTTTCCTAGCCTATGGAATGCAAGACACTATGTCATGTACTCAAGCCGTGAGTGAGTACTAGTGCTGAGCCTGCATTAGTGTATGAATATTATCAATTTACATTTTATTTACATTTTATCGGTTTTAGCATGGTTTACCTTTGCCCGACGTTTCAATTGAGTTGCATCAATCGTAGTCGCCAGCTGACTTTGAGCTGATAAAATCATAGTGTATAAAGCGCTAAATTCTTTCCTCTGATTTATCTCTTCGTGGGAAGAGATGCTGTGATGGTATTCAGATACGGAAACACATGGTTTATTATTTTATTATTGAAATATCTTGTAGAATGTGATAAGGTACTTACCTAAAACAAAAATGACAAATTCAACACAGACAAATATTTTAGGTAAACATATATGGAGCCCTTCTTATCTTTAACTGAATTACTATCTGTATTTTTGAAATATTGGATACAAGAAATTTAAAAACATTATCTATTATATTAGCACTTGTGTAAAAATTTCGAATAAACCCGTTCACCGTATTCATAACATCTCTAGTATCTACATTATATACCAAGGGCTGTACGCGTAACCTACTGACTGAAGAACGCAACACCCCAGGCGGGTTGGCTGGGGAAAAATAGGTCTTATTTCAGGCACATAGGGTTAATGGGGTAAATATTTACCTCACTCGGGTGATTAGGGGTTAAAACCAATATTGCGGAAGTAAGCCATCGGTAACTAAATAAAGGTTGTCTGTATGTTTGTTCAATAGTGCGTATAAGTAACTTCTTCCAAATTATTGTTCTCGTTTTAATTAAAATGATTTTTTCTCCTAGCTCCATGTGGAAAAATGCGTTTACCATTATTATTACAGAAACATCAATTGAAGCTTACACGAAAATCATAATAGAATATACTTGTATCTTGACGAAAAGACCCTTTCGGTTGAGACCTATTTCCAGTTTACTAAAATCTAAGAGAAAAATAACTAAAATAAGTAACAAAACACTATCATCCGCACTTAATCATCTCCACCTCGTAATGACCCATTTTACGCACAATCTTTCATCTCTTTCACACCTCTTAATTACTCGTATCGGCATCTCCCTCGCGCCTTGGGGCTGCATAGAACGCTGCAATTTCCCCCTATCAAGGTAGTCCCTATCAGTGCGTGGACCCTTACTGGTGTAAGCTGGCCTCTTCTACCCTGACAGTTAAAGGGGTGTTACGCATCAAGTGCGAAACTGAGAGATGGGTAATTAAACCTGTGTCAATCTCAGTATTTTGTAATGAAAGTTGACTACAGTAAAATTGATGGTAAATTGACGTCCACTCAATAAAAAAATGAGCGAGAGTTGAACTCGAGGAACACCAATATTTCGATTAAAGTAAAATTTAACTGATCATTGATCATTTTTTACTTTTTTTCCCCCAGTAAGTTATCGCTCTATACATACTTATGTACGCTATCCTTATAAAGATACAACGTCATGCCACGTCTGATGGATACCTATGTGCATGCTCAAGTATAATAATGAGAAAAACAAATGAAAAAGTTTCTAAACAATACATTTGATAGAGTCTCTCCAACCTCCTTTAAAGTGCAGTAACGTAACATACAATATTTTTAATCTGTATTTTCTGCATAAGGGCCAAGCTGCACTGGCTGGCTCTGAAAGGGTGCAGGCTTCGAGTGAGGTCGTTAGCCTGGTTGATTGTTCGATGAGTGCATTCCCTCACTTGCGTATGTAAATAAAAGGGAAGTGGAGGGAGGCCCTTATGTTTCCTTGTCTATTAGGAGATATAGGACAGCCCGAGGAAGTAATTAAGTTATAGGCAGATGAAGACAAGATACTTCCATGCTGGACTTGGAGCGGTAGGAAAAAATATAATATGTCAGCTGATTATCTTCCTGGGCATGCTGTAAAATCAGCGAAGAGATCGTGAGTTTCAGTGTATTTCAGTATTTAGGCGAGGGGCTGACAACCTGTCACTACATACTATTATAGTTAAAGCAATACACTTAGGGGCATGGCAAATAGGAAGCGGTGCGGCGCGGGCGAGGCGGAGGCGCGTCAATTTTGTATGTAATTTACGTCTGCGCAGCGCAGCTTGATTTGAAGTTTCTATACAAAGACGACGCATTGGCGACGCAACGGCGCCGCACCGCTTCCTATTTGCCATGCCCCTAAGGCGATACACATTTCAATCTAACATTGCCCTCATTTTTTATCAATTTCAGATGATGCCAAAACGCCATTTAAATACATAAAAGATAAAATAATTTTTTACTGTTTATTTTATGATATTTACTGCCAATTTATAAAGTCGTTACATTCAGTAATAAGCTCACACTACTACAATTTTAATTCAAAATAATCTTATCGGAAGGTATTTCGAGGATTGCTCGTGTCATTTAAATTATTCGGTTGGTTTTTATGAAGCCCTTAGCGGCACCATTCCGATGATATCGGCATCACTTCATTACCGAATTCAGTCATAAACCTATATGCAAGGAAAATAAACAGTTTTACTGTGTCCAACGAACAGGACAGCGTTTTTTGCTAAGTAGGTACATACATACATAAAGTTACGCTTTTATCCCAAGTGGGGTAAGCAGAGTCTTTTGCTCTTTCAATTTATATAGGTATTTAAATATTACATAAAAGTTAACTTTTGCAACTTACCTATTGAAATTGTATAGGTTAGGTACTTTATTGTTTAATAAACAATTATGTCGGGCAACTCTACATTATTTTGTTTGTAATAAGTACAATGCAAATATGTATTACAAAATTACAATAATAATGAAAACTAAACCAATTCAATAAAATTAATTGAAGTCAAAGATGGTAACTTAGCCAAGATACTGCGAAAAGGCTCAGCATAATTATCTTACAGTATGTTGAAACCGCATACCGAAACTGTTATTCCACCAGTACTTTTATTTGACAAGCTAGGTAATTTAATAGAATTTTTTTTTTTTACTTTTTTTTTAAACAAATAGGTACTCTTTAAAGGGCCATCCAACAGCAGTAAGGCGTTGTGCGAATCTTTTCACTTCAACTTAATATTGAAGTTCATCGATATTCGGCTGATTCAAAAAACAAACAAAAAAAAAAAACAAAAACATTTTAAACAATATAAAAAACATGTATTTTAATTCACACATTTCTAAATTGAGCAAAGCTTAAACTATCGTAACTAGATTATTCTAATACTACTGAAAAATGTATAAAGTGTGATGTCTAAATGTTTAAATATTATTTGCTATACATACATACATAAAATCACGCCTTCATTCCTAATGGGGTAGGCTATACACATTATGTTTATTTTATTATATTTTTGTAGGCATATGCCGTAAACAGCATGTATCAAATTAACGCTTTATTTTAGCCAATTTATGGTCATTGAAGCATGTCTAATAAAATACCGTAAACGACAGATCGACAATGACCCGCGGCTGCACCATGAGTATATAATTTATAGGTTATAATTTATAACTATAACACCATGGCAATTACGAGAGAGACATTTGACACGCATATGTCGGCCTTTGTCTAACATAAGTTCACAAATAAAATATCGGAAATTGGATCAAATTAGACATGAAACAAATTGGATACAATAAGTAATGTAATCTTCTTTATTTTTGGCAACATTGAATGTTGTGACATCTTAGACTCGTATTTATAAAGCGATCTCAAGTATGGATTTGACAGGTCGTTTTGTACTGAAATGACATTTATGATACGAACTCAAACTCGCTGTCACTCTTGAGAGCTGATTATAAATACTGGCCTTAGTTTGCGGATGAAAGTGTCAACTCAAATATCAAATTTTGATGCGAATTATATACGCTAATGATTGTTTATATTGTATTGATTTTCCTTATTTTATCTTTTTTACTTTTCTGCTATAATTAAGTAAAACTAGATACTTATTACTAGAATTGTTAAAAAAATCGTTAAACTCCGCATTTATTTACGTTAAAACAATAACAATGGCTGCTCAAGCCGTGATAAATCGAGAATAATAAAATTATAACTAGTTTTATCTATGACGCTTATCATGCTGACTGGCATCATCCTAACACATTTCCATACAATAATGCGCGTAAGACGCATCGTTGCGTGGATAACCAAATTAATCATTTTTATTGGAACACGCTGTGTATGGAAGCCATGTTGTTTTTTCTGTTTTTTTTTTCTAATTCCTATCTAATTGTAGAAGCCGGTACCAAATGTGTTAGATACACCTGCCTATATAATTTATGTGTAGGTACATCCCTTATATAAATTCTAATGGAATTGAGCTGTTAATTATATTAACTATTATAATTGTTAGTCAACGTTAGAATTATCATTTATAGTCATTATAGCTTTAATAGTGACGGTAGATATAAAAGCATAACTATTAACGATGAACGCGAGTAGGGACGTGGCAAAAAGGTTTTTTATTTATTTTATTTTAATAAACACAAATTTTATAAATTTTCAACCATCGTTATTTTTCTTTGACCCATTTAAAATCCAAAAACAAGTATTGGATTGCATCTCATACATACAAGATTTAGTTTCATAATAAATCTACTCGATTCATCATTCAACAACTGGCTCGCATTTATTAATTTTTGACATAAAAGCCGCCATTTTGAATGGTGGCAGCTGTCGGGGTCGATGACCTCGTTTTTATGGCATACCCAGGTAGAGCTACGGGTCGGCCATAGTTTAAAGTTTCGTATGTCGGTTCGGAGGATGCAAGCTGGGCTCATTTTGTGAACGTAAATAAAAAAAACTTAATTTAATATTGCTTTATATTAATTTTAAACAATATTTGAACAAATATTTTAATATGCTTTTGAAAATAAAAAATTACATACTTAATCATCACCTTAAAAAACTATCAATCAACACTAGGATGTGAACTAGCGTTTATAGGGAACAATAGGGCTGGCATGTACTCATCGTACAAAAGTCCTTTAAAACTGTTGAAAAAAAAAACCACTATGATCACATATTAGTCGAAAATATAAGAACTAATCATAAAGGAAACAAAGTACACCAAAATCCCTACCTTATTTGTATTTATGATGCGATATATGCGATCACAAGATTAAAAGCACTATTAAGTTTGGATTCGACAGGCCGTTTTGTACTAAAATTACATTTCTGACACGAACTAAAAATCTCTGTCAGACTCAAAAGCTGTTTACTTGGCACTCCGATTTAACTATTTTAGAAGCATACCTAGTACAACTCAAAGCATGTTCGTTACAAATACCTATCAAAGGTTACCTAACGGCATAACATTATGAAAAAATAACATACTAAATACTAGCTTGTTTAAATACTTGCTTATTAAATATCGCACCTAGATCCCGTTCGTCACATCCTTAATTAGTATCTTAAGGACTTAATAGCTTATAATTACTAGGCTGGTGTACTACTGTTGACAGTTAAGTTAAAAGATGATATTACTTAAGAGATGTTTGACTTTAGAAGAATTCCCGCTCGCCTTTTTAGTTAGTTTGGATTCCAAGTAAATGCTGGTTGATCTTTGAATGCTAGTTGTCCAGAGGATCAAAATAGGAAAAATAATTAACTTTTTTAAATTTTTAACACACTAGAAATATTACTCAAAGATATATGTTCATAGATTAATTTTTACCATTAAAACTGTAAAGTATTATAATAATAATAATAATAAACCCGCAGGGCAGCTTTGGCAAGCTGTTGGTGAGTAGCGCCACCACGGACCCGAGATACTTCTGGGTGAACCCATGCGTGGGGGAGTCCGCCTCTGTCTTGCCTTCACCGGCTGGGCAGAGTGGAGTTGCAAGAGTATTCACTCGAAGGGTGGAAGTGTTAAAGGCATAAAGCCGCGAGTAATGCTGACTGGAAACAGGAACTTGAAAGCGCAGCACACCTCTCTACATCCTTAGCTACCCGCAGGGCAGTTCGTGGCGAACTGTTGGTGACTGGCGACACCACGGACCCTATTGTTCCTGGGGCCCGTATGGACCCCACCTCTGGCTTGCCTTAGCCGGCCGTCCAGAGTGGAACCGCAAGAGCTATATGCTTGAAGGGTGGAAGTGTAAAATGTCATAACGCCGGGGGCACTTGACCACAACTGGGATCTTGCGCCCCGCAGTCTCACCTCTCTACACCCTTAGCTATCGGCACCAATGTTGCTCCCTAGCCATGCGGCGCTTATTGAGGGGGCCCATTTAGTCGGTAGCGAGTCACCGTCTGCCGAGATTATCGAGATTGAGACATTTGATTTGGCAGGCGTCCCGTTGTCTCAATCAATATCCCAGCAACCGGTCCAGCTAAATCCCTCCCCATAGACCTAGTTTTCCTACCATTATTTGCAATAGTCCTTGCATCATGCGGGTGCTGGCTTTGGTTGTATTTCTATAGTGCAGGCAGAGCGAGTATCCGCGTGATGTACACATCACAATACATTATTTGGTATAAAAAGGCCTCTGCGCTGTTGGCTTCGGCCCCACGTATGCCTCAAAGGACCGGGTCCCTGTGGGCCCGTGATACTGAAAAGTATACCAACAAATAATAATAATAATAATAATAATTTATTTTTATTTCTTAAATGTTTACAGTTATTACTTACGGACTAACTGTGGATAATAAGTTCTAACTGTGGATTTAATTATATTTAAACACAATTTTGATAACATAAAGCACATGAGAGTTGGAGTGAATTTTAAAACTATAATGTCTCGTCTAGGTGTAGTCTACTAACTTTTGATTGCTAATTTAATTTTAAAGTGGTGTGCAAAGTAGTTGTATGTCACTGTCAGGTAAAAAAGATACACGTATTGGGAGTTTTTTTTTTAATCCAGCCCCTGTAGCATGCCTTGATAGCCATTTTAAGGCTCGTATTCATAATCAGCACTTGAGATTGAGACTGACAGTGAGTTTGAGTTCGTATCCGAAACGTCATTTCAGTACAAAACGGCCTGGCAATCCATACTCCATACATGTGATAAATTCGTTATAACGCCGTGTCTCGCTATGGAGACTGTACTTATTTAGGATTTAAATTAGATTTAAATTTTCACAATCATTACCCATTTCAGAGCAAACCATATGTCCCAAATCTTATCATCAGGGTATCACTAGTAATGGCTGTGCTCGATAAATCCGTCGGCGGCAAGGCAGCTGTCAGCGGACATATGGTGAACTTCCTGAGTTACCTGCGCAAGGGCAGCTGCGCGTTTCGGCGCGTGCGCATAGGCACTGTACTGCACTGCCATTGTACTCGTAGTGTCAAGTCAAAGGTTCCATTTTAGAACTGTTTTGTTAGTGTTCTTATATTTGGCAGGATTATCTGTTTTTTTAATCACATACTTCCATGCTGGACTGGGAGCGATAAAAAAATATAGAATGTGCCAGATGCCTCTCCTCCCGGGCATGCTTTAAATAAATACCAGCTAAGGGATTCGAGGGTTTTATTATATTGTAATTTCAATGACAACCTGTCACTACAGCAATACACAGATCTATGATCTATCTAGAACGACCCTCAAAACATGTCAGTCGTGGCGGAACGACCTTTGTTTGGATTGTTGATGCTCTGCCTACCCCATTGGGGATAGAAATGTGATAATGTGTGTGAGTATCTGGTTTTCTTTTCGAATAGATGGATAGCGTAATTTTCAACAAGTTATTGTATAAGTTCATCGTTAGACTAAGTTAAGGCCCGTATTTATAATCAGCTCTCAAGAGTGACAGCTAATTTGAGTTCGTATCAGAAATGTCATTTCAGTACAAAACGACCTGTCAAATCTATACTTGATATTGCTCTCAATCTTGAGATCGCTTAATAAATACGAGCCTAAGAGTCTCCTCCTTATTTCTAACTGATAACTTTATCACAGGGGGTCTTTTAGGCGAGGTTATGCTGTCACAGGACATACCGGGTGTAAGGGACAGCAGCGTATCGAAAACTCAATAGGCGTTGCTCAGTCAATGAAACTGAACAACTATTGGCAGGAAATTCTTTCAGAGAAATAATAAATACTTTTAGAAAGGCCATAGAGCCTTTCACGCTAGCTTGAATTTAAGGTCGATGTGCGTACTGTGTCATTCTAAGTCAGGCAGGTTATTCGCCTTAAATTATAAAATAACTTATTGCTCTACTTAGCTATCTCACCAATTCCTAAATTTTCCTTTTCAATGTTTAACATTTTGTCTTTTTTTTTCAGGTAAGTGTCAAACTTCATTGCAGAAACAACAGACATGCAGGATGGCGACCAACGTAAAGGTAAAAAAAATCAAGTAGTCGAAACTAGATGAAACTAGTTCATTAGACAAAATGTAGACAAGATAATAGCTAGTATCTTAGAGATAGTTATTTTATTAGTTGTGGAGCTAAAGGGGTCCGAATTTTGAAATATTTCAGATTTAAACGTAGGTAGATAGGTGCTGATAAAATACTTATACGAAGTAATGTTTTTGAATTCAATACGTAGGTAGTTATTTTAGTTAAAATAAAGGCTTGAATGCTACGTAATACAGGCTAAAGTATCAAATTTAGCATTACCCCTCTGAATTTTAACCAATCATAGGTCTTGTAAATGTTAGAATCGAAGTACCAAATCTTAACCTTGAACCTCCGAACATCCGAGGTCCTCAAATAAAGTACGTACTCTCGTGTCTTAGGACCCTTAAATTATGATTAGCCACAAAGGAACCAATTACAACGAAAAAAGAATAAATTCTGGCGCAATTACGAGGTTTGGCAACGTCGCGCATAGCTGTCGCGGAAAGGAAAGTGGAAAACTGCAACGTCGCATTTCTACTTCCACCCTCGCTGGATTCACTCCCACACTGTGACTCATTCAACCTTTCGGATGGTATACTAGTTTCGCGAGAATTTTGATGGGAATTTCTGACTATTATCGATCGTAGGCAAGCGTGCGTGTTTCGGTCAGTTTAATTTGGATGTTTGGACACTTTGATTGTAGAGTAAGCTGCATTAAAAGACTTGTAGGTTATATCGCAAATACCTTTCCGATATGAAACCGCGATTGAAACGGGCAATAAAGTCTTAAAATACTAACAAAACACTATCACCAGGTGTGATCTTCACTTCACATAGTAAATTAGCAAATAATTTATCAGCCGTCGCGTCGGCTTGCACAAAATCGCATCTTTTGTTCCCAACATTACGCAAGACCGTCTCAAATGCGCTCACAAAGGAACTCTACCTGGGTCTCTTTCTTTTTTTTCTCGCAAAAACTCGACCAACAATGCGACTTTATCCTGCCATCGCTGTCAAATGTCAACATGTATAAAGTTTATTCAAGAGCTTTCTCTATTATGTTGGTAGTAAAGTTTATAATTCTTTATTGAGTGAATGCAGATGTGCCGTGCAGAGGCAATGGTGCACACAAGCTATTGTTATTTAGGTTGTAATCAAAATTTTCTCACTGGTTTTATGTAAAATCGGATTAATGGGTTGTTTTCATATAAGCGATATTTTAGAATTTTAAATTCCGAATCAAAGATGTATAGCAAGTCGGTAAATTTATTTTTGGAATATACTACCGTTATAAATTTGTCCTGCATAATGTATGTAGATACAATTTTATTTTAATTGTATCAAAAAAGAGAATAAAGACATCGTTCCATTAAAATTGATAGCGTTGAAACCATTTTCATGGTCGAAATTTAAAAACAAAATTAAACAATGAAACATGGCTCGTGCGGGCTAAACGGCGCGTAAAAAATAAAATAAAATAAAATAAAAGGACATCCTTGTTGCGCTTGAGTTGAAACAAGATGGAGCACGTACTTCCTTTAATAAAATTATATAAAGTTTAAAATATTATTTTAGCTCTTTATTTTAAGATTTGCTAATGGGTTAAGATTTATATGAGACTCATTTAAAATTGTCGTGATTCTTGCATTAAAGTGACAATTTGACTTACATGCAAACTAATTTAGAATAGGTAATTTTTAATTAACATTACAATTTTATTGCTTTGAAGTTAGACTTAGACCTAACAATCCGTCAAAATTTATACACAAAATTAATGTTAAAGCAGAACTTTTTACAAAAATATCAATAAACTAGTTGATACAGCATGTAGGACGCAAAAGGTACTACAAATACCTAAAAAAAGCACATCCTCATTGGTGCGCGACCTGCGCATACGCATAAAAAGCAAGATGGCGGTGCGTCCGCTCGCCGCCGCATCCTGTGTGTAACCTGACGCGCAAGCTTTTAAATGAACGTGGCGAAATAAGGAACTAACGCGAAGCCAACATGACCGATATTTTTTGAAGATTTTTGCACTCACTGTGCTATTTTTATTTCATAAACATGAGAAGTAAGAAATTAAAAATTCGCGCCGGGCAGGGCAGGCTACCGGTAGGTCAGTTTGCAGAGTAATGGAACGGCATTCCGAAGGTCGCAGGTTCAAACCCTTCCCGCAACGAATTTTTAATTTCTTACTTTCATATTTATGTTATGACCGATAGGTATGCCATTTTTGTCATATCTTCATACATGCAGCGCCCTCACCTACGTTCATTTAAAGCGTGGACGCGTGCTGTAACATGACGCGCAGCCTGCAACAGCCTCGCCCAATCGATTTGTTAGGCTTTACGGCTTTTTTTGAGCTGCATTGGGAGGTGATGATTATTAAGGCGTTTTCGTTTCCGGCACAGGACTTCCTTGGTAGTAGGTAGTTGCTACTGTTTAAGGAGTCTTTTATCGCATTTTATCTTAAAAAAAATCTATTTAAAATAAAAATATACCATTACTGTAATCTTAATACTTATTTTAAGTAGATAATTCACAATATCTGCAACTAAGTAAATTGAAGATACAACAGCTCAGTTTTTTGCGCGCATTTATTAATTTTCTGATTAGAGTATGTTTCCGTTTTGTAATAGACATTAGGCAGCAATATTGGGCCGCAAATTACATATATTTCGTCGTCATCCGTTGTTTTTACTACTGACCTGAACAGAGCATTACATTACTTCTAAATGCGCGATGAACATGTATTTATTCGCACCTTGTAATAATATTCCTTTTCCGTAAACGTGCGAAGGTCGCACGACTTGAGTTTCACTTAAAATTTTAGTTTTTTAGTTTATTTCACTTCGTAGAGCTACAAGATTTTCCAAAAGTTTTTTTTTTTTGGGAGTATTTGGGATTAAATTCTTGTACGATCCCATAAAGTTCAGTGATTTAGTATTTTCCCTTGAAGTTTTCAGACTGCATAGTTTGAAAGTTCTCTGCATAAAGTTGAAAGTTATTGTATGAGCATTCAACCGTGACCTGCAGACCAGACGAGGAGTCATTTAAAAATATAATTATGTTTGATTTTAAAATTAAATATATCTTCAAGGTAGAATGACTTATGTTATGTGTAAGAGAAGTAGGTACACTAAAGGTTATAGTTCATACCGGGGAGCGATACGACACGACGCGACGCGTCGCGAAGCTGCTTGAAGATGCATTACATTTCGTTTTACCACGAAGTGCAAAGTGTGGCGTAGCACGAAGCAGCGTTAAATCTTCTAATTGGGTACTTGACTGGGTAGCTTAATAAATTCAAAACGTTTATACTTAAAACTGATGCCTAAAAATATTGTGGATTTCATTCATCATTTTAAAAAAATGCCCTTTTCGATTTTAACAATCGAATTAAAAGTATATAAGTTATTGATTTGATTAGTCAATATTTACTAAAATGTGACGTCATAATATACTATTTTCATACAAAAAAGCGTTTTTGACATTTCATAAAAAGTTGCTGATTTGACTAGTTGGAAAGTAGCCAATTCGATAGGACTATTTCATACTTAGATAGAACTGTGAAAAAAATGTATTTTGTACCTTTGTACCTGTTCTAGAGCAACATCTTCCAAAAGAAACTAGTTACTTCCACGCTGGACTGGGAGAGATAGAAAAACATAGAATGTGACAGCTGCATCTCCTCCCGGGCATGCTGTAAAAATCAGCTAAGGAATCAGAGGGTTTCAGTATTGTAATTTAGGCGATGGGCTGACAACCTGTCACTATTAGCAATATATTGATCTATCTGGAATAACCCTCAAAACTTTGTTTAGGTCGTTTACGCTCTGCCTTCCCCATTAGGGGTAAAGGCGTGATTATTATGTATTATGTATGTATGTAGCAACTAGTTACATAACAGGAATGTAGAAATAAAATCTTTATGGAAGATAATTAAAACTGTTAATTACTTTTACGTTTAATAAGAGATAGAGCATACAAAACGAAACTTGAGTTATTTGAAAGCATTCAAAAGGCATAATTCTATAGACTTCCTCATATCTAAAACTGCCTTTTAAATGCAATGTCACATCTACATTTGTCACGTCGCACGTCACTTTCAATTTCAACATTACGCCCGCGGAATTCATAAAACTGTAAAATAAAATGTACCGAAAAGTATTCAAGTCGCGTCCCTCGAGTCGATAGTCGTGAGAGAGAGAAAGATAATACACATCCGTCTCTCTCCCACTCGCAAGGATGACACTTCCGAGAATCGTCTGGGCTTTTGAAGTTATTTGAAATGCCCCACACACAGTACCGTTAGTTTACTACATTAGTTTTTTTTTCGTGCCGCTACTCTTTTGTTATTCCTCCCCCTTGTATCTGTGCGAATTTGCAAAAAGTTTATTGTTAGGCACTCGAGTGGGTCTAATTCGCGTCCTTGAAAGAGTTTTATTGCTAAGTAGAGATGGTTATGTAGAGTCCTCTTAAGAATTTCCAAGACGGAAGTATTTACCTAAGTACATACTTTATTCTTTACATACAAACGGCATTCAATACGCCGAAGCAGCATTCATTATTTTAAATCTTCGCCGAAAGCAAGTTTAAAAAGCAAGAACGGCGTTCTAAGAACTAACCTCGCTACTCGCTGCACCCAACCCCCCAATGTCGACGAACGGGGGGGTGCGACGTTGCCAAAACGGAAAGTGAAATTTCGTCACACTCTCCCTCTCATTCACTCACACACCCACACAAACGCACACTCGGACACAGGATAGTTCATTGCGAGTCACTGTCTGTGTATGAGTGGAATTCGGCAGACGGGTATCGTTGTGTGAGTTTGTTTTGATGAATACTGTCGCGTTCTACAGTACTTTTTGTTTTGTGTGTGTGCGTCTCTGTTGCACTATATACGTGTGTACTTACGTTTCCGCGTTCGATCGACTTCGTAGACAGACTCGGAGTCGTGATTCTGAACAATTAGAGTTATTAAGGAATGGAAAAGAGAAAATTCTTTTGTGAAAAACTCTAGACAAAGAGGAAGGCAGTAAATTGCAGCTTCTAAAATTAATTATCGCCATTTAGAGCTTTTACGTCATTATAGGAAGTTTAAAAGAAGTTAGGAAAAATGTCGCTATTGCTCTTAGAAATGATCGTATTGGCGAGACAAAGTTCCGTCCGTACGATTCACACAGAAATTAAATTTACTAGGGGTGGTAGTTATAACAATCCTTATTTTATTCAACTAAAGTGTTTCTACGTTTATTTTGTTGGGTAGGTAGTAGGTACTTAGGTACCTAGATGGCAACTTTATTTTTGTCCTAAACAAGATAAAAGCTGTTAGAAATTTTAATGAAACACTGACTTATTTTTTTATGGCTCTACACACCTATATTGCACTAAACCTATTGATTGTATTCTTTTCCACAATATCAATTAAGTTTTTGCCTTATCAATCAATCAAACATAAATCTTAGTGATAATCATATCAAGCCAGTATCAAATTAGGAAGCACAGATAGGCTTTACAGTCCAATAGCTAAATACTTCCAAAACAGAGCTGTTAACCTTCACACTCCGGTACGAAAATCCGATAACTTTCACTCCCTCCCCCCAGTGTTACCAGCCCCCGCGGAAATGAGTGTAGAATATTTTCAAAAAACACTATAAAACCTATTAAAAAAAATAAAAAAAACGAAATGGGTATGTAAAAATACCAGAGCTTCGAAAAAATTATCTAAAGTTTTATTTTTGCTTTGTGAGATTTCGGGGAATCAACGCAATTATGTCAAGGTACATTAAAAAATCTTTAGTGAAGATTCAATTAAATAGTCGAAAGTTTTTGAATATGATTTGGAGCTGCTGTCTGTGGCTG
Organism: Scrobipalpa atriplicella; assembly: GCA_029255725.1. NCBI lineage: Eukaryota > Metazoa > Arthropoda > Insecta > Lepidoptera > Gelechiidae > Scrobipalpa > Scrobipalpa atriplicella. The sequence goes on from JARACY010000263.1 coordinate 32,347, forward strand.
ATATTTAATACGAGATATTTAACAGTTTTTATGAGTTCCACTAATTTTCATTTTTTTTAATGTCAGTTGATAATTACTAGTAGCCTTCTATTCTAGTAGTCCTTGAGTTTTAAACGCGTATTTTCTCAAAAATACACAATTTAAGTTCCAAAAGCACTAAGTTGGCCACACCACCCCCCTCCCCGGACCACCCCGCTTTAATGGCATAAAAAATCAATTTCCCGCGCAAATCACGCCAGTCGACAAATTGCGAACGCGTCTAGTCGGTAATCGAGTGTTTCTCGGTTAACTTCACGTGGGTAGTGGAATCGATTAAGTTAGGGGGCTGAAATCGATTTTGGGAAGCGATTTCGTGTTGCTGTAGTTTTGGGGTTGATTTTGTGGTGAAAATTACAACAAAATTGTATTTTCCTCTTTCTTTACAGAAAACTTCCTAATCATCATTTTTGTAATAGGTAGTATATATTCCATAAGGAAATTATAATTAAAGAAAACTCAACAAAGCAGGTACAAAAATATACCAAAAAATGGCTGACGGTAAAAAAAACATTACATTTTTTTTATTAAACAGAAATGCCAATACGTTTTATGTCCTGCCCTTACACAACTGATTTTGGCCCATCTCGAAAAAATCTTTCCTGATATCTTCCTTCTTCATCTGGGTTTTGTGAAGTAAGTCTAATGAAGATTTAGTCGAGATAGCTCTTAATCTCTACGAAACAATAATCCAATAATAATTATGACTGAAAAAAACATTGAATGGAAGTGCGTTAAAAATAACAGAGTTCACACTTTAACCTTGACAGAGGCAAATAAGCGAGATCACCAAATTTCACGATCAAACACGCCGAAACAAAATTCCAGCGCCATTTATACCGGGTTTAAACTGCTACACCGTTTCGACGCGTAAACTGCAGACATACGCACACACACCTAGTCTACACACACTTAGGTCTAGTTACCTCTGTGTGCGTGACCTTGATGCGAGGGTGAAAGTGCCGCCTCACACGTGCCTTCCGCGATCTATTTGGAGGCACTAAACCGCCCAACGTGTTTTTGGGCGGCAAAAATGCTCAGCATAAAATTTGGATGATAAATTGGCCGTGAATCACGTCGTTTTTGCGCTGACGGAGTTAGTCATTTCGGTGGAAAAAACAAGTTTATTTTCGTTACAGAAAAATACTCTGTAAATCTCCGAAGATTTACAAAAAGCAGCCTTTGAAACTTTTTTATTCAAATACAGTTAACTTTTTCAATGGCATATTGTATAAGAGTATAAAAAATATTAAGGAGAAAACGTAAAATTACCCCAACTTTCTAAACTTGCAAAATACAGTCCTTTAGGCATTATATTGCGACTCAGTGAAATTAACAATAAGGTAACCTTTCTTTTCAAATTATAATGAAATCCTAACAAGTTACGAAAGAACCAAAATAAGCCTTTGTTCCTGCCAATACCACTTACACAAGCACATAACCTTTTTTTTTTTTTTTTTACTTGGAATGGGTTAGCTCTTGACTCTAGACACAAAGGTCAGCGATGACCGTGACAGAGTCGACGATGGAGCGAGCTAACCCAGAACACGCCTGTTAAGACACTGGTAGTCTCACGCACCGACGAAACCACGACGGAATACAGAAAGCCGTTTTGCGCCGGACTCCGGTGAGAGATCGTTAAGCCACCGCTTTGTTGGGACTTGGGACCATTCAGCCGGACCACTAGGAGGTAGATCCCATCCCACCCCTAAATGTGGTGTGATATCGTGGTATGACTCATGAAACTGAACAACTTTTTCCAAGGGACATAGGTCAAAATACGAAAAAAAAAATGCTCCTCATACTATACTATGGCCCATATTTATAATCAGCGCTCAAGAGAGACAGCGAGTTTGAGTTCGTATCACAAATGTCATTTCAGTACAAAATGACCTGTCAAACCCGTACTTAATACTGCTCTTAATCTTGAAATCGCTTTATAAATACGAGCCTATCAGCTGATGTATTTTGTATGGGAGGTCAAATTATTTTAGTTTTTCAACCTATGTTTGCAGGGAAAGCTGTTCAGTTTCATGCTCAGATTCACATCCTTCAGGGTGTATATACCTTTTCTGTTACACCCTGTATACCAGTAGGTATAGAGATCAGAAGATTGCGTAGCGCAACCTTTTGGCAATGTCTACGGCGTAGCGTTGTCGTAGACAACTACTACGCAGCTACGATCATTAAAGCTTTGCCGAATTTCGTAATATTTAAATTTAAAAAATAAAAATAATAAATGTTTCGTAGTGTTAAAAAATAAATAATAAATAAAAAATAAAGCCTAAAAAAATAAAAAATTAAGCCTTCGCAAATATGTTTGAAATTGTTTAAAAAAAAAAAATGATTCATTTCTGTTTAATTTTTTGTCTGGTGAATAAAGTTATGATTTCTAGAATTTATGCAAAGAAATTACCAAGGTACAATCTTAGTATTTCAAAGAATATTTCGCTTTCTAACGTTAATTGTCTTGCAAAATTAAGTGTTCGTTAGCATACATTTGAATAATATAAATATTAAGACCAGACTCAACTTATCATTGTATATCTTGAACGTAGTCCTTAACGATCTCTCGACTTTTGTCTACATACATAGCATCACGCTTCTATCTCTTTTAGCTAAGGCAGGGTATCAACCAACAGCCTTGAAAATAAATCTTAGCCGTGTCTAGCAAATAAAGAAGTCATCAAATTGCATGAAAGAATATGGGCATGATAATTTCCTTTTTTGAGATACTTTTACGCGCAGTATATAAAATGTGCCAATTTACGAATTTTCATGATATTTTTTATTTATAGTTAGTTTTAATTTTATATTGTTTTATTTTGTGATTCTGTGTTTATTTCTATAAAGTTTACCTATTTTGCTTACAACACTGCAAAATAAGCATTGCACTTTTTTTTAAACGCCGAAACCATTAATAAACTTCTGAAACATCCATTTTGAATAGCCCTGATAAGATTAAGTATCTCCTTTGATGACTACCTCCAAAAAAGGCTACAACAAAACCCGCTACGGCGTAGCAAAAGCCTACGCCAAAAAAACGTGTTTACATAAACAAACGCACATGGTTCCGTATGTACGTTACGTGAACGTGACCTTGGCAGGACCCCAAGCCCAACAGATAGCATTAATCTGCCGCAGACGGGGCGCAGACGGAAGGGTCCCGAAAGGGTCCAGGGTATATGTATGATGGCAATACATGCGTACTTCATGGTAGGTAGCTTTTGGGTACATTTGGGAAAATTATATGACTTCATATATGTACTTTTAATTTACTGTTTTATTATATATGTGCAAATATGTAAATAGCTGTCAGTTATGTGTATTTTTAATTTACTGTTTTATTGTCGCTGATGATTTGCCGAATAAATAAAAATAAAATTTAAATAAAAATTAAATTTAAGTAGGTATAGGATGGGATCGCATAGTAAATCCCATTTGTTACCGAAAGAGAATAGCATCACCCCATCTATTTCCAAGAGTATCCTAAATATCATGTAAAAAATTACTCCATGGATATAGCAGCAATTGCTGTAAATATATTCCAAAAAAATTAAATATAACAAATATTTACGAGTTTGTCCAATATAAATGACAACTTTTATTTAGACAGCCAGAAAGCTTGAAATATCATAACATCGATTAAACGAAAACAACAATAAAAATATGTAAGTACTTTAAACTTAAGAATAATCAAATCAAATTTTTAATTTTTATCGGGTCTATTCGCGATAGATTTTAGTGTTAAATCATAGGAATTTACCTGGTTCCCGACGTTTCAACAATGTTTCAATTGTCGTGGTCGCAGGTCGACACAAAAACAAAAGTTATATCAAATCAAATGTTCAAAATCAAAAAGTTTGTAAACCGTATCTTTTCAACGAAAAATTAGGCCCTAAATTAACATAAAACGTTAGCCTATTTGTTTTAGTATACCAGCTAAGTTAAACTTGAACACAATTCACTAACTTAACAAAAGGATAACGTAAGACTTAAGGCTCAACAATAGAACCTACAATTCCCCAAGAGCCTTTTGTAGAGATCCCACTTCACTTGTTATTGTCTAACTTTTAGTAATTTTTCATTATTTTTTATTTATTTGAATAAGTTTCTGGACTTCGAAGGTTTTATGTTATCTTTGCATAAATTTACAAGCTGGAATTATTAACATTTACTTTCTTTATTCGAAGAGTTACGTGTTGAATTAGCGTAATTTCTAGACTAAATATCTTGTTAGATGGAGGCTTTGTAGCTTTAGGAAAATTCTTGTGTTTTTTTTTTTATTTAATTCAGAATACATAATGAACCAACGGTATTCAATTGTTACTATAAACATAGGGTTAGATTAATTTGAAAAAGGTTGATCTAGTAACATAAATAAATAATATATAAATATTTTAAAACATTGAAATAATTAAATCGCCTAAATGTTTAATATTACAAGTATTTTAAATGACGATACTTTTAATTAAATTTAAATGAGAATATTATTTATGTCAAACAACGTCCATGTCCATGATAATCAATTCATGTAATATCCCACTTAATGAGTCTAGACGAGGTCATAAAGTTGTCGAGTAAAACATAGGGCCACTGGAATTGACAATGTAATGTATGATAATATGCTCATTATGTAACATTCGAAGGTACATTATAATGAAAATCAATTTAAATTATAATCCTTAAAACTTTGACTTATAGATCGATAATAATATTTTCAAGAGTATAAATTGTATGCTCCTGTCAAATCAATGTCAAATCTCAAGATGGCGGCGTTGGTTCCTTTTTTCACCACGTTCATTTAAAGCGTGGTCACACATGCTGTTTGCTTTATTAAAAACACTCTCAAAGGAAACTGTAGACAGAACAACGGTTAAAAGCTTCTGCAGGAAATATGGAAAGTGCTGCGAAGTCTCAAAAGTTTCCAAGCAATTTTTCTTTAATAAAAAGGCGTCATCGGTAAAACACTTCTTAGAACTTTACTACCTTGTAAGTAGTTTTTAGTTTTTTATTGTGAGTTTACTTCTGATAGTAAGTTATATAATTTAAAACGTGATACTGTTTCATGGACTCCTTTATATGGTACTTTGTCAGAAAATTACTTTATTTAATCAAGAACTGTTAGGTATCCGAAGGGTATAACAACCAAAACGAGTCTAAATTGTAAAATATATAAATACCTCGTCGATATTTAAACCTCCACTTCGCTGGAATTTATCAGTATTTTGTTCAAAGCATTACGTTGAAAACGACTTCCTCGTTCTTCTTTCAAATTCAAACGTAAATGTCTTTGTTACGCAAAAGAACTGGGATACCTACTTCCTGGCCTCAGAAAAAATCTCAGCGCAAGTGATTCCAGTTGCGACTAGATTGACACTCCCCCTTCCCCTCCTATTCCTAACTTATAGGGCTGCCAGCATTTTTTGTTCTTTATGGTTTTAAACGTAACCCGCTGCGAAAAGCTTATGTCATTTAAAATGCGAAATAATCGTGTATATTTTAAAGCATTGGTAACCGACCAACCAAAAGAACCATGTCAGATGCCTATAACGCGGTTGAGGAACTCGGAAACTAAAGTTAATTTAGTCTTTTGACCCGACGATTGAAATGAAAAAAATTACAAAATCTAAAATCCGACACGATCTCTAAATTGTACGTACTCGTAGGCGACTCTTTTTGTCCCCCAAGAAGATTCTTATTTTTTTTTATTGATGGGTTTTGCTCTTGACTCTATAGTCTAGGTCAGGGACGACAGGGATAGAGTCGACGATGAAGCGAGCTCACGCAGAAGAAGCCTGTTTACTCTAACTTTGAAGAGTTGAGGCTTGTATGCTTTCGGAAACACAGACGGCAACACTGTTTAGCTTGAAAAAGTAAAAACAATAATTCTTACTTTTTTAGGGATAAGCAACCCTACACACTTCCCTGTTACGATGGTGGCGACAATTTGTGCTTTCACCCTATCCATTATGTACGCGCAATTCTTACTATTGCTTTTTCTTTTGTGTTGTGTTTTTTTATGGCGAAGGCGATAAGAAGTGTGGAGTTTTACTTATGTGTGATTATAGACCTTATGAATTTGGATAATTTAAGGTTAACATTAAATGATTGAGATAAATATCAGTATAGGCAAAAAATGTAGAAAAATATCATATTATTACAGAATCGTAGTTACTATACTCCGTTTTTTTAACGTTGCGTTATCGATACAAACTTGTTTTGCGGCCCATAAACTGCTTTTTCTATACTACTTTAAAGAAAGACAACCGCAAAACATAAGCTTGTAACAAGGTTATTGTCTGCGGTTCCGAAATTTGAACCTCTGCTAAGTTGCAAAGAAAGAACTGTTCATGGGAAGCTACCTAAATACTTTGGTATCGATAACGCAACGTTAAAAAAACAGAGTATATTTTAATATTTTTATGGTAATGCCTAACATAGAATGCATTGGAGGTTTTGAACCCAAGCTTACGATTTTTTACGATTATGATCATTAAAAAGTCAAGACAAATTATAAAAGCATAATTATCGAAACCCTTTCAAAACCTCATCTAGCAATTTTCTCTCCAAACAGCAGAAAACCATTCAGCAAACTCAAATCAAATATCCAAATCTCTTTAAACTCCAAACAAAAGTAAACATGTCCTTTAAACAAGTGACCCGTTGAATCCCGCTGCGTGACCCTATTAGTACGTTTACGGGACGTAAATGTCCCGTCTGGGCCGCGTCTAGCCCGGGCCGTAATCCGGGATCCCGGGATCAAACGGTTATGGACCGGGATATCGTTCACTGGGAAATGGGTTGTGATGGAGCTGGGCTATCGGCGGGCCCCTTCTTCGAAATTTATGTTTCTAAATCGAGTTGTTTTCATAGAAAACATCATATCTAAAATCCTAAAAAAATATATAGTACAGATAAACGTTTGATCTAGTGACTTTTATGGATAAAAACACAATATTTAACATTTGACTCGATAAAAAAAAAATCAGAAGTAACATCGATTTTGAGAGTATTTTAAGTTTTATGAGACTTGGGTGAATGCAATTTTTTTGAAAATTTAGCAGTTCATTTACTTATCAGGTTTGGCAGGGATATTAATGGATAGATTTATAATTTGGCGCTTATTTTTTTCTATATAAAATAAAAACGTAAAAATGAGCGAAAGTGTGGTTATTTTCTGTACTCCTTATACATAAAGAAAAAGACAGAGACAGGGAGCACTGGAAGAAGGGGGCCTTAAAGCGCTGAAATGGTTAATATTATTGTCCGTTTCGCCTACAGCCTATATGAAAGTAGTTTGATGAAGATGTTTTAGTACAAATTGCTTTAGTTAATTAAGCTGACGAAGACTAAAGTTGTGATGATGAAATCCTGAATGTTCGCGGTCGATCAATCGCGAATACAAAAACAGTTCAAATGATGATTTTGATTTTGTCTTATCAATTTCCAATATTTTAGAATTTTTTATCACAAAATAAGAATAAGAATAAGTATAATATTTATTTGCCAGAATACAGTATGCGAGATCTTAAATTATTACAAAGTTCCATGTATTCAGCCTGCGCGCAGGCATGCAAATTTGAATCTTTGTACAAATTAGATATTAATGTCATAGAAAAATTACATTGAAATTACATTGATATAGAATATTCATTAAATTCAGGTATATAATTTTATGTCAAATACAAGATGTCAATACAATAAATAATAATCTTAAAAATATAAATCCTAAATCCATACAAGTCAATTAACTATTCTTTAAAATTTAAAAATTCCTTTACACTGTAGAAACAATGTTCCAAGAGCCATTTTGTCAATTGAGATTTGAATGAATGTCCTGAGAGTGACTTAGAATACGACGTGAATAGAACTATGTCTCTACTTTAAGAAAATAACACAATTTCTTTTTTTCGTAATTAACCCTTATATCTTTCGTTGAGCGTTCGTCGGTGGTGCCTCAACGACGCAGTTTGTTTAAAAATCCTTAAAAATTGTATCGCAGATAAATTAAAAATATATATCGAAATGACACAACATAAGTCCTACAAAAAGGCGGGTTTCCCTGACCTCTCCCAAATACAGAAAAGAAACACACATTTTATATGAACCCGAGACCCTGACCCTCAGGCCCAAGGGCCGTCCCTCCGGGTGTGACCCTACGATCTGCGGGTTTTCCTCCTACGGTATAAACGGTCATATTACGGTTTACGGGCTTACGTACTACGTTGTAAAACAGCCTGTTGATTCGGCAGGCTTTTGATTTGTAGTAAAAACAACAAATTATTAGGTGGTAAAGTTTTTTTTTTTATTTTTTGAGCAAATGGATGGATAAACGCGAATGGTGATTCAAAATCTCAAAGTTCAAAATGCAGTTTGTTGCGAGTTGTTTAGAGAACAATGCTGTAAATAGTTATTTTAACCTCCCATGTAAACTTTTGTTCAAGCACAGGATATCCATAAAACGTGTCAAAATTAGTGCCTCTTTGTCGATTCCGTGTAATCGCGATAATTTTATTGTTTTCCCTTGCAAATGGCGGCTAATTCTACGTTCCAATTTCGAATTTCGGCCGTGAGTCAGACTCAGGACAATGTACGAGTACGAACCTTGCACGAACTGACTCATCCGCCAATCAGAGCGTTTTCACGCGAATTCCAAATTTAAATTATTGCCTGCCTGTGATTGAAGTTGCTTTGTAGTTTTTTCGTGTTTGGATATTCGATTTGTTGTAACAATACAGTTGAATGAAAACTTTATTGCGTGTTCCATTTAGAATTAAATATAGAGCTACTTTATTCGTTTTACCCCGTGATCTGTACTCTGTATTGTTTTGCTTATCAAGAACTAAAGATAAGATAGATATAATGCTCGCAGAATAGAAGAAGGCGCTGACTGCGGCTGCGGTAGTGCCAATATTAAGTCATTTTATTAAATCATTTACGAAATAGAGACTTTTTTTTAACAAACTTAAACATCACCAAGAGCTTTTTACCACAAATATTACAGAAAATCTGAGTGCATCCTGTTAGGTTGGTACGAATGCTCGTCTAATTCAACAAATTGTGCCGCCTTCCGCCGCTCAAGTGGCGGATACGATCATGCGCTGACGCACGAACTGTTACATGTGGATAGGAAAATAGAGAAATCAGTCGTGGAAACTCTCTGACGTACGGTTATGTAAATAATTAATTAACTGCCTCCGTGGTCTAGTGTGAGCGTGGTCTAGTGTGGGCTCAGGACTCGAAGGTCCCGGTTTCGATTCCCGCCGGGGGACAATGATTTTGTGTTGTTGTTTCTAGTTTGGTTAGGACATTGCAGACTGATCACCTGATTGTCCGAAAAGTAAATAAATAAATAAATAAATAAATAAATCATTTATTTGCCATTAAACAAGGTTTACAATGGATGGTCATTAAATTATTATGCATACAGATCGCTTGCTTAGCCAAAAAAAACTTTAGCATGCAAATATAATAGTATTAAATAACAGACATACACATTTCAATTTCATCACAAAATATCAAAATTTATACACACACATAATCAAGAAAAGAAAAAAAAAAAAAAAAAAATGTCTAGCAAGTGTCAATAAAATCAAACTTAAATTCTATTCGGTGCTAGTGGCGGGAAAAACTACCAATTCTATTTAAATTTTAGAATGTCTTTAAGTGAATAAAAGTTATGTTCTTGCAACCAATTCCGTAAGAGTTTTCTAAATCGAGTGAGTGGTTGATCTTTAATTGATTGTGGTATTACATTATACACTTTTACACACATCGCGAAACAATTTTTTTTATATCTAGCACTGTTAGGGACCGTTTTTAGAACAAGTAGGTTAGGATAGCGCATGTTATCGCGATTCGACACTTCTCTCGCCTGTGTGAATAGTTGTGGATGCTGTTTCACAAAGTTTGCAATTTCAAACACGTATAAGCAAGGCAGAGGTAAGATATTCAGCCTTTTAAAATGTGGTCGGCAGGATTCATCTGGGGCAATACCAGTAATAGCCCGGATACATTTTTTTTGAGCAATAAAAACTTTATTACTTTGTGTGCCATTACCCCATATAATGAGACCGTATCTGAGAATGGACTCCACATACGCATAATAAGCTATGACTGCAGTTTTTTGAGATGCCGTTCTTGTCAATTTGGACAATGCAAAGGTAAAGCTATTAATTTTGTTGCATACTTTATCCTCATGCTCTTTCCAATTTAATTTTTGATCCATGATTATGCCTAGATAGGTCACAAATTTTGTGTGTAGAAGTGAGTGACCATTATAACTTATTTCTGCTAAATGTTCATGTAAGTTAAAATTAATGTAATTAGTTTTGCTGATATTAACTCGTAAATTATTCCGATTAAGCCAGTTTGTAGTTAAGTTTAAGGTATTTATGATTTCTGTTTTATGATATTCGATAGATTTTTTTTTAGGTGTAGAAATTAATACTGTTATGTCGTCTGCAAATAAGATTGTTTTGTGATTTATCAAGCCAGGAAGGTCGTTTATGTATAACAGAAACAGTAGAGGCCCTATTACGCTGCCTTGTGGCACTCCAGTCCCATTTCGCTTATAAGTTGATTTGTAACTATTTACTTGTCGTTTAATGTCAATATTCGTTATTTCTACGCATTGCGTTCGATCGTCTAAATATGATTTAAACCAGTCTAGTGCTAGTCCTCTTACACCATAACATTCCAATTTTGAAAGAAGCAGATGATGGCATACAAAGTCGAAAGCTTTCGACATGTCTAAGAATAGAGCAGTTGTGAAATTATTTTTATTTAGACTATCAAGAATTTCCGTGACAACCTGGTAAACAGCGAGCGAGGTAGATTTGTTTTTTTGAAACCCATATTGATCTTCACTAATAATATGATTTTTGTTTAGAAAAGAAGTCAACTTAGCATGCATAACCTTTTCAAAGATTTTTGAGAATACCGGTATCAAGGTAACTGGACGATAGTTACCGACATCGGTTTTGCTGCCTTTCTTGTATAGTGGTTTGACTATCGATCGTTTAAGACACTCTGGAAATGTTCCAGTTTGCAAAGAGAGATTGATAAGGAATGTTAACACTGATTTTATTTGTTCCTTGCAAGACTTAATAACCTTTGTGCATATACCATCAAATCCTTCGCTGGTGGTATTATTAAGTGTCATTATAGCTATTTCCGTATCATTTTCATTAATTGGCGTTAAAAAAATAGAATTAATATGTCTAATATTGGGAATTGTCAATTTAATGTCAGGATTATTGGAATTAGTCATATTAATTAGATAATCATTAAAATAATTGGCAATTGATGTAGGGTCAGTAATTTCATTGGAATCGTATACAATTTTATCTAAAAAGTTAATTGGATTAGTAGGGCTTGTTTCACTCTTAATTATCGTCCATGTGGCTTTACATTTGTTCTTACTGCTTAAGAAAAATGCATTATTTGATATTTTCTTGGACAGTATTGTGCATTTCTTTAGCAAAGTATTATAATTACGATATTTAGTTCTGTTGGCATTAGATCTGTTTGCGTAAAATTTAAATCGTAAGTGTCTTTTTGTAATGCAACTATTTTTCAAACCTTTCGTGATCCATGGAACGGTTCGGTTATTGTCAATTTTTATTTTTATCACAGGGAAACAAAGCCTATATAACAAGCTGAACCACTCATAAAATTCGTTAAATGCGTTGTTAAGGTCTTTTTTGTTAAAAATTTCCAAGAATGAGAGACTATTTAGGTAATTGTTAAATTTGACTAAATTTTCGTCGGAATAGTCTCTTCTTTTTATGTAGTAAACTTGCGGAATTACAAATTTATTTTTGACTGGAAACTTTATTTTTTGTGCCGTTTCATGATCAGATAGACGCAACGGAAGAACTAATCCTGTTACATGACTTAGATTGCTGATAATGTGATCAATGCATGACCCTTGCCTGGTTGGCGATGTTATGTGAAACGCCAAATCATACCTTTTTAATATGTCATGTAATCGACTTGAGGCCTTAGTTGTTTTTAAAATGTTAATATTGAGATCACCACATAAGATCAGTTTTCTCTTGGGGTATTTATGGCGGTAAATATGAAGCAACCTTTCCAAGTGATCCATGCTGTCGGATGGGCATGTAAATAGTCGGTTCTGGGCCTCATCTCTCTCTGGTCGTGTCAATCAATCTGTCCCATGAGAATAAAAGATTGAAGGAATGGAGAGTGCACTTGTGTGTTGCGCAAACACTTGGGCACTAAAAACTAGTCCTGCGAAGTTGGCTGATGTCTGGGAGATCGACCGTCATTATTTGACCAGTTTCTCAGTGGTTATAAACATTTTGTAAAGCCTATTTTGCAATATTTGTGTAGAGTCCGGTATTTAAGTATTGTATCAATCAGTAATCATGTTGTTCTCCATACGCGGAAGATGTCAGATTTTTAAACCGAACTTAATTTTTTTTATTCGATTTTCGAATATTGTCCTCCTCTCTATAACCAGCCAGTTAAAGCAGCGTTCGATTTTCAAACGCAACGAGTGTGCGTGCCTCGTCATTGGCTGTGATTGCGCTGAATTGAGCTTCCGTCGGCGACGGCCGCGCCAACCGCGACGTCGGATAAAAACCGCGTCCTCGCGCACGCGCATTAAACAATAGACGATCAACGAGTTCTGATTGAGCTTATTGGATTGGCGAGCGGGTTTGATACGTTAAGTGCTAAGTGTACATTGAAAATATCAATACACATACAAAGTCATGTCTTTATCTTTTAAGGGGTAGGTGGAACATCAATAGATTAATTTAACAGGAAACCAATGTCTTCATGTCTGACCCCTTTCACGCACACTGTTAAGCAGTAATAGATTAGAGCCGTTTCTGTTAAATTACTTACAATGTCCTTTTTATTTACTTAAATGTGACATCTTCATCATCATCTTCATCATTCCCTTGCCTCTTTCATCATTGGGGTCGGACAAAACATTAAAATAAAATGTGTCAAAATTTAGTACAACACTTCGAAATAATCTTTCCCTACCAACCTCCACACGAAAAGGTAACACATTTCCACCTAACCTTTTCACCTCCAATACATTGAAATCAAGGGCCTATCAGTGTTACCATATCAATTCTGCTATTCTCCCCAAGGTCACAGGTGTCACTGGTGTTCCACGGGACAGGGGAGGGTAAACAGGGGATGGCGCAAATTGGCCAGAAAAACCCCATTTAGGGGCGTCTGTACACTGAAGGGTACATGCTAAATGTGTCAAGTGTATCTCGTTTATTAATTCAAAGGTGCTGGAGGAGTGGACGTTGTTTTGGAGTTTTTGATATGGTATTATTGAGTTAAGCACTTATTAAAATCGCTACCTATCGTATTTTTTCCTTTCCATGTATTTTTTCTAAAAGAAATTAATAGGTAAAAAAACTGTAACACTTGCATTTCTTGCATTGATATAGTTTATTAGGTTTGTTCCCAGTGTTCCATCAATCTTTAAAGATCTCAACAGTTGGAGTCATTTTGTATTTAGCATTAAAAAAAAAACATATTTTGACGTATGACAAAAGTTGTTCAGATTCATGGTCTAAATAAGTCCGAAAATTTCTTTTATGAGTAAAAAATCTCGTTGTATACTATTAATACAATGTTCTATATGGAGTTGGTCAGAGCCAAGACCAGAAACAAAACTACACCAACATTTTTAATAAACTTTTTCCATAACAACAAAGTTGTTAATGAATAAGTGCAAATTAATTAACCAGAAACATCTTACTAAGAAACTGTTAATGCTGATTAAAATTAGTTTGCGTGTCAAATGAGTACTTAACTTCTAGGTAACAGAGTTGTTTATCGGTTGACTTTATGTCCTTTTCTGAAGTTGATCGCCTTAACTTTAAGATAAGACACTTACTTTTATTATTGGTCGGTTGATCTGGTATTAAAATTGGGTTTACGAGATTATTCTTAGGGGATAAAAACATAAATATTCGTAATATCTTGTGTGCTGGATTGTGACCAATAATAAAAAAAAGAACATTTTAACAGCTGTGTTTCTCTTCCCGAACATTCTGTAAAAGATAATAACTCGTCACAACAGTAATACACATTACCTACCTAGTAAATAGTGATAAATGTCTCTAGCCAAAAGGGCTGGCCTCGAAAGCTGCCCGTAAAACCGAGACTGTAAGGGCGAATAAAAGTTTAATAAATACGTAGATATTTAGGTAAAGCCGAAATTGGAAATGAAGATTGATTATCAATAGCGAGAACATATCTATATAAAATTAAACATATAACCTTTTTAGCTAACTACTGTGAAAAGCTTACAACATCCTAATCTTAAAATTCTCTAATCAGAAATCTGATGAAAAATTTAACTCGTCATGAACTGAAAATAAAATAGTTATAGCCTATATGTGATCTGTGAGTGAATATCTCCCAATATTACGATGAAACCCCTCTACGTAGAATCACGTCGCGACAAATCTATTTCCTCGCAAAACGCTGACTCTACCGTCTGGCAGACGGCACACAAAATTGACACTTTTCACCACTTCAGCTTTGGTAGTAAATATAAACGTGAGCACATGTCTGTGCAATGAAAATTCAGCTTTCCGTACGATTCGATTCTGTTAATATTTTTACTAATGTTTTAAAAACATTACCTACGAGAGATTATAACATAGCTGTAGGTATTAGTTTCGTTTAGCGTTTACTGTAATGTTTCACAATATAAAAAAAACGATACCTACTAAATAATTACTACGACTATTGACTGTTTTGGAGTATTTTTTGCGATCCCGATAAATAATACCTAACAGAAAATGAGGCTATTTGAGCCGGCACAAAGCGTAGTTCCGCAAATTACAGCTTACGCCATCTGTCGTTGAGTAGCGGTACTAACTTTTACACGGACCCTCTATTTCTAACCACACACCACCCGTTAGAAAATATAGGTTGTTTTTTTTTTTTAGTTCGTTAACAGAATATAAAAAAAACTTAGTATTAACAAGATACTTAATTAATACAAAGCGTTTAATTATCTTGGAAACTTTATTGCCTAAAAGGTCATTAGATAATTAGGTGTTTAAACTTTTAAAGAGCTTCACGATTTATTTGCAACTCTCAAAAATCGATTTCCCCCTATAAAAGTTGGTCTTAATTTTATTCCAAAGTATTGAATATCGTACGTAGCACTTTTTACACAACGGACTTCATTATTATTTAACAAGCGGGATATAAATATTATCGCTCAAATAATTTAGGGTAATGAACTCTCCTTCACATAAATCGAAGCACATTTTCGAAACACATCAATATATACGACCGGAAACACTCGGCCTTAGCAACACAACATACACTCGCAAAAACGGCGCTACACAGCCACAGTGTAATTAACCTGCTTATATTATCATTCCCGTGCCGCCAGATTAACGGGCGAGATTATCGGGAGGCCCTTGCTCTGCTGCACCTGTCGAATAACCGCCCATCCGTCATGTCATGGCCGTCAATGCGAACTGTAAAGTTACCTGCACTTTCGGGCAGGGTCGGCTTTAGGGGGTCCTAGGCAATTTAGGATGATAGGGCAATTGGGGCACCATGGATTATATTGGCTCTAAAATTTTCATCTTAAAGAAAACACATGATTGAACCCAATTTATACCTACGTAATTTGAACTTATGCTACTTACAAATTTTTTTTTTGGGAAATGATATAATAATTAATTCTTAGTAATAGAGAAAGAGTTTCTTAGCTTTGAAAATTTATGAACATCTTTTAATTAAAAGTCAAGAGTGAAAGAATCATCTCTAGATTTACCTACAATATAATAAACGAAGTAAACGTGAAATATTACAACGATTTCAAAAGTTACCTAAAGGTTAGACCGCACTATCGCGTAGCTGCAGCGGAGCGACGCGGCGCGACAAATGATTCTTTGTATGAAAATGTATGGTACGTACCGCAATGCAGCGGCACTGCAGTGTCGCGTCGCTACAGTGTCACGTCGCGCCGCTGCAGCTACGTCCTAGATACCTAGTTCGATGGATGTTCTGGCAGGAACCAGGGGAGGCCCATGGATTGCAGGGCCCCAAACTCTTTTCAAGGGAAAGCCGGACCTGCTTTCGTATGGGTAATTATGTAGTAAACAGTTAAGTGGTTGGGGAAATTAGAAATGCAATTTGTTTCGGGTTTCGTTTTAGTTCTCAAACTGTAAAATAATTGTTGTTTTGCAGATGTTATAATAAGCAAACTTATAAGAGTCATCGTGGAACTTGAACTGGCAAAATTACCTATAGTATCTACATTAATTATACCCATGACTATATAATCCTTTCAAATATTTAGAAAGGTATTGCATTTCAATGTCCATTTTTTGCATTTCAATACCATCAAAAAATATGTGTGATACGCTCTATTAGTTATGTCGTTTTGTTATTGTTTTCGTAGAAAAGTCTCATTTTCCAACTACCTCCGTTATTATCAATCACTTTCCTCTCCAAAATTAAAAACAAATGCTGCTATCTCCAGCCAGCTGGTATGTTCCCATACGGCAGTTCTCAATGAGGCATCGCTCGCGTGACAGTCGCGACCTGCCCCAACGAACGCACCACGCACGGGACGCACCCACGCCTTACGCACTACGCACGATGCCGCCGTGGGCGATACGATGACTCGTGTCATATTGATACGAGATGTGTGAGAGGGATCTAGTTCAGGAACGAGTGATAAAAATCCTATTAGAGATGCCGATCTTTTGCGATACTATAGCCCGTATCTATAATCAGCTCTCAAGAGTGACAGCGAGTTTGATTTCGTATCAGAAACGTCATTCAAATACAAAATGACCTGTCAAATCCGCACTCAATATTACTCTCAATCTTGAGATGGATTTATAAATACGAGCCTATGAGTCAAGTCATATTGACACGAGATGTGAGAGAGAGCTTTTGTGGCTTTAGTTTAGGAACGAGTGATAAAAATTCTACTCTCTAACAAATTAGTAGTTTAGATGCCGATCTTTTGCGACACAATGTGTCGATTCATATTGGTATTATGATGATGTGTGATGTCATGAGTTGGGAGAGAGAGATAATATTACTGCTATACCTACTTATTACTTTAGTTCTGGAGTATTCCGGTAAATATCGTTAAAGTATTAAAAGTCTTAAAAGCACTGATTAGAGAAGTATTAAAAGTACCTATAGGTACCTATACTTATCGAAGTACCTATGAAAGTGTAATGAAATTCATAATTGAAAAGTTATAATTAACGACGTTAAAATTAAAACTTACTCTTCATATAAAGTCATAAAAATAATTCACGTTAACAACCCAAAAGGTTTTAGTACACTTTGAAACCATATTTTATGAGGTATTTTATTGAAAAAGTAAATTACTTGCTGCAGAGTTCTTAATTTAAAGAGAAGAGAATATGTATTTTGCTAAGATAAAAGATACCTAAATAATTGCAATAGCACCTGTCTTAGTAACTATATTTTATTGTTCTTGCATATCACATAATATGGTCACAGTATAATATATGTAGTTCTTAATAACTTAGGTATATCGTTACCTATATATTTATAAATCTTTGATACTAAAAGCTATGCGTCAGTCGCACCGAAATTTAAATATTTTTAACGTTCATTACAAAGCACAACAGCAATAAAACTTCTCACCGAAATTAATCCCAACCGATTTCAATAAGAATAGACATGATTAAAGAGAGACGGCGATACATCAGAGCGGGACAAAAGAGGGACAAATGTCGCCGGTTCTAAACACAAAAACAGGAGTAACGAACTAAAACGCCAGGTGTGAACCGCCATGTGCCGGCTATACTATACAGGGTGGTCGGTTTACGACTGCGCTGTATCAGCGGAATTGTTCCCGCTAATCTATGTAATGCCAAATCGCTTTTAAGTGTAATTGTCTATTTAAAAGCTATCTTGCCCTAAGATGGTCATTGAATTTTTGAAAAAGTAATCGAACTTTTTAGGTTGTAGAATATACTATACTTCTTACGTAATGTAGGTAAAATTGAAAAGACATGTAAATATGTACAAAGTTTTTTAGTATTTTAGAAATATTGAAGTTATTATATATTATTACGTCCTGTTCAAATAGAAATGCGGCAAACTCCACATTAATTAGTGCTAGAGAATAGCTCGTTAAGTTCGTCGCGGATGACAGCTGTCACACGAATAGCACTTGGGCTGTCGATAAAACTTACGCGTAATTTGACGTGACCCTGAGTATGGGCAAAAAATACACCCTGTAGGGCTTTTATTGATTAGAAGAATGCGATGTTAAAAAAAAATTGAGCTTTTATGATAAGTTCAGTTGGGCTACAAAAAAGATTTCAAAATTAAAAAGAATTCGTTGTCAGAAATTGAGCAAATAGCTGAAATTTAAAGTAACGTACAAGTAATAGTCATTTATTTTTCTCTTGCTAACTTAGCAATGAGAAATATTAAAAGAAAAAAATGCAACAATTTAACATCTAAGAAATGACACGACAGCCAACCACAAAAACTACATTTTTACTTCAAGTAGGACCTAATTACTCCCATACTTTTTATAGCGCTCTACTTATGCCATAAATAATGTCTGCGGAATTTTATAATACCTAGCACGTTAGCCATATGTTGTTGCAGGAATTACAAAGTATTAAATATGGCCATACTTTATTCCGAGCTACGTCGAAACAACAGCTTGTAGATGTAGATAATGATAAAATACATTGTCTTTACCTTAATAAAATTAAGTAAAAAATAAAAATTTAAAACAATCACGCTGTATGATGAAACAAAAACAATTTCAAAATTTATTGTCAAGCGCCATCTATTAGCTTTCGTAGAAACTTCGTAAAGTTCTGCCACCTAGCGTCGAGTAGTCGAACTACAACAAGTCTGAACGTGCCGACTACGGGTTGGGTTCTTGTTTTTAGTTTCTAAATGAAACCGCCATTCTCTCACAGATGGCGTTAGCTAGCGATTACGAGGGATAAAAATGTAGAGAGGATGTTAGGTATTTTTGTTAATTAATTTTCATCAATAACTTTCATTGTTACTAAAACAACTAATCAAAATAATCAGTCGCCATCTAACCCTGTCCACTGCATGTTTGTCTTTTCTTTAATTTCTTTGTTTTAACTTTCATTTTGTTTACTTACTTTATTTTCGCTTTATGTTAAGTCTGTGCTATGTATGTTGTTTTAGCTTATTTTGGCACCGGACGGGACCCTGCAGACGGTCAAGAGCGAGTCGAGACGCGGCAGGGGGCGAGGCAGAACTTCTACCACTCCTGTGAGTACTTCTTTTCTTTTCTGTTCTTTATATTCTGTTCCTTTCATTCTGTTTCATTTTGTATGTGTATCGTGACTAATGGTGACTAATTTATTAACATTTTCATTTAAAATTGTATGAACGGACTACGTTTGCTACGCCGTAGCGCTTGTAGCTACCGCTCGTAGCAATATGGAACTCTACGACATTGATATTAAGAATCTTACAGGCGTTTCGTAAGGCAGGCTGCCTTGCTGCCTTTAACTTCAAAGGTAGAATTTGTGTCAATTTATAAGGATTTACAGTATAAAATGGAAATGCGTCAAGGAAAGAAACAATCTTACAAACGTTATCTCAAGCTAAGCCTAACTTTTGAAGTTTCATCTGCAGCCGTAAAACACTAGTAAAAATGGCCGTCAAATGCAGCCACAACGGAATATATTAACCTTTAAATCAAACGAAAACGAGCAAAAACGAGGCCACTCTCGCTTTCAGCGGCCGAATATAGGAATAACGCGACATGTCCGGTCACGGTCGTGGTAAATACAAACCCCATTCACACAGATTAACCTTTCCCACCACCGACAAAAACGGCCTTTCCATCTTTGCTTTCCATCGACTTTTTAGTTCCACTCTGCTTTATCAAGCTTCAATGTCTCCTAGCAGTGTATGTTTGGCTTTTCGATAGGGCAGTGAAACTAGTTGTTGGGTAGAGATTTTTCCGCGTAAGCCCTCCGGCACCTGGTTCATTCACCGGCCAGTTGTATCGTAGATTTTAATTGAATGAGACCACTGTTTGATTTCTCATTTGTGAATTATTGGCTGTAGTTTTGCTTTGTGTAAATAGTTTCAAGCGGATGAAACCATACATACATACATATAATCACGCCTTTATCCCTAATGGGGTAGGCAGAGCAAAAACGACCTAAACATAGGTCGTTCCGCCACGTCTGACAAGTTTTGAGGGTTAATACAGATGATGATTATGTATATTGCTATAGTGACAGGTTGTCAGCCCATCGCCTAAATTTTAATACACTGAAACCCTCTAATCCCTTAGCTGATTTATACAGCATGCACGGGAGGAGATGCAGCTGGCACATTCTATGTTTTTCTATCACTCCCAGTCCAGCATGGAAGAATGAAACCAAAGAAGAATGAAACCGAAGCTTTTTAATATGAAATAGGTATAGAAATACAGCCATTACCTTACCGTTACCATACCGTAGTAGAGACTACGACGTATAGGTAGACTAAGATGATGATAGTTATGATGCATTGTCTGCATTACTAAAAAAACACTTGTATTATAAATAAATATCTCAATTATTTTAAAAATGATGCAATAAATTCACGACTGAGAGTGTATTGAAATAAGTACTAATTCATTTTGCAAATTTTGTTAGACCCTTTTGAAGGCTGATGAAGAAATTATCATAACCAAACGTCATTCAATATAAAAGCTGTATATCTTCTTAACAAGCGGCTACTCAGCTTTTGGAGTTTATTGCATGAATAACACCTTAAAACATTCCCCGCTGTAATCTGTTGTTCTCTTAGACAAGCGAAGCCTTTGTGGCGTTTCTTCAGACTCAGCCGAGCTGTTTCTCTTGCTACTGTAGCCGCTAGTTGAGAACTCTTTGTATTTACTGCTCTGGCTGTATACAGACTTAATTCTATGCCTGCAAAACTTTTTCTTCTTCTTATAAAGTAG
Organism: Scrobipalpa atriplicella; assembly: GCA_029255725.1. Classification (NCBI taxonomy): domain Eukaryota; kingdom Metazoa; phylum Arthropoda; class Insecta; order Lepidoptera; family Gelechiidae; genus Scrobipalpa; species Scrobipalpa atriplicella. The sequence goes on from JARACY010000263.1 coordinate 53,372, forward strand.
ACCCTTATGTAGGACGATACGAAAAGTTTAAAAGAAAAGATACGTATATAATCAGATTGAGACCAAATTCTAAAACATCCGAATTGAATGAAATATAAAAGCTGTATATCTTCTTAATAAGCAGATACTCCGCTTTTGGAGTTTATTGCATGAATAACACCTTAAAATATTCCCCTCTGTATATCTGCTGTTCTCTTAGACAAGCGAAGCCTTTGTGGCGTTTCTTCAGACTCAGCCGAGCTGTTTCTCTTGCGATTGTAGCCGCTAGTTGAGAACTCTTCGTATTTACTGCTCTGGCTGTACACAGACTTAATTATATGCCTTTATAACGTTTTTTTAAACCTCGAAACAAAAATTAATATTTACCGTTTTATAACTACGTCTATCAAAACCATACGTACCTTAATTACCCGTGTTTATCATTTAAATCTCTACGTCCGTGACCACAATATTGAAAACAGTACCTATTCAAATAAATTGCATTCATAGAGGCAATTTTATAGTATAATTTTCCCTGTCTAGACGTCAAAATTGTCGTCATAATAATATGCCATAATTTTTTTTATTTTTTTTTGTATCTTTAATATTATCATAATATTATTTTTTTACTTTAAAAAAAATATAGCCTGTACGTAGAATCCTAGAATTGTTCTATTTTTATTTTACTACATATCATATCTCAGAAACCATTAAGCTAAAACAACGAACTTTCCAATCTAAAGTAAACCGTACAAAACTAATCGGTGCATTCAATTCGGAAATAAATTGAAATCCGGCATAATGAAGACGGCGCGGTGCAGACGGACTAATTTCCCAGCCGCCATCTTGCCGTTGCCATGGCAACGAGACTGCCCCCTCCCCAGTGTGCACTTGCGTTGCATTTCCTAGAGGCTAGACTAGGCTATAGTCTAGGCTAGGTATGTACGCAAGAGGAGGTTTCTGATTAGCCATTTTGGAGGTATTTTGACTAGGCAATCGATAGTTGGATCGGACCGCACATAGTGAATATTTTAGATAGTGTGGGATTGTGAATTTTAAATCGGCGGGTTAGCAAATCAACATGGCTTTCTGCCTATATCACGGCAGATAAATGTTGCCTACAAATTTTGATACTCAAAATTGCAAAAATATTACTTAATTATTCAATTTTCATATTATAAATTTAAATAAAACTGAAACCAATTCAAAACTCTACTAAACCACATAATCAATTTAGAACAATGCCCAAAGAACTCTACACATCTAATTAATTAAAAAGAGGAAGAATACAGACTCGTGAAAATACAGTTAAGGAAAGTTATGCAATACTCTGCAGTCAATTTATTACTTCCGCATCCGTCCCTTCACTTCCTTCCTTCCGTTTGCCTAAAATATAAAAACGAAATTCAACATTAATCAAAAACTTCCTAATAGATATTTAGTATATTTATCGAACACATCCAACTTCTTTAAACAAAAACTCGCAGATATTTCGAAAATGGCACAACTAACTTTAATTTATTTTCCCTGCATCTGTCTCTCTCACTCGCACTGTCTGCAGTAGGAAAATGGACGCTACGAGCAGCCTCCGAATTATAAACTCGGGCGAAATTTGCACAGAACACTTTGTAATTGCAAATTTCGTTCGCGCATGCGCTCTTCGGCGATCAATACAGCAAGACTTTATTATTGTTTTTTCTCAATACAATACTGTCCCGCCAAAAGTTTTGTCGTACACAATTATAACCTCACTTTTGAGTAAACTTTTTAATTTGACATTTATTTTAAAGATGGCCGCGTTTTTTGTTTTTTAATTTGGAAATGCAGCGGCTCCCCCTCCTTCCTGCCTTGTGGGTGGGTGGTTCGCCCACTCCTATTGGATAGTTAGTCTAAACTATTGCCTGAAACTTTCATTAATGCATTCTATTGCCTCGTTTATGCATTTTCGGTTCGCTAGCCAAATTCAATTTAACAATATTCTGAGCAGAAACTCGGTAATCTATTCTTCGTTTAGTTTATTCATTGTCTTCCGTTTTTCGTACAAAACGGTAATGCATTTTAAAATCAGCTTTTACTTTAATATTTAAATGCAAAATGAGAATTATTTGAAAGTGTGCAATATACTGTTCGCTTTTAAAGTTTTAAACGTATTGCTTAATACGGGGTGTAAGGGACAGCTTCCCGCAAACTGATAGGGGTTGCGCAGTTTACGAAACTGAACAACTTACGCCAGTATTTTTTTCAAGAAATGTTTTTTTTTTTACTTTCTCAATTCTCATACAAAATTACCACCTCGATTGAACGATTTGTATGGAAAAAACATTTTATTTTTCATTTCCTGAAAAAAAATCTTAGTGAAAGTTGTTCAGTTTCGTTTATCTGAGCAACCCCTATCAGTTTGCGGGAAGGTGTCCCTTACACCCGGTAAAAATTCTCCATGTAAGTGGTAATTTCCTGGAAGCATTTGAGAGTTTCATAACTTGCGCTTTAGCGTTGGTGGAGTCGTTAATATTTTATTCAACCTCGACGGAAGATTGCTCTTTTGATTGTATTTGCAAAAACAAAACGGTTTTCAGACGATTGGTTCCGTAAATACTTTATCTCTCAGTAAACACGGTTGATTGAGATGATAGAGATTTGTTTCAAGTATTTTCATTTAAATATCGGGAAGCTATAGATAGAATATTTTTTAGAGTTATCTATTTCTTTCATGCTATGGGAGCGACAGAAAAACTTAGAACGTGCCAGCTGCATTTCCTCCCGGGCATGCTGTAGAAACCAGCTAAAGGATTCGAGGGTTTTAGTGTATTGTAATTTAGGCGATGGGCTGACATCCTGTCACTACAGCAATATGCAGATCATCTTAAACAGCCCTTAAAACTTGTCAGATGTGGCGGAACGACCTTGTTTGCGTCGTTGACGCTCTGCCTACCCCATTAGGGATACAGGCGTGATAGTATTATGTATGTAGGTATGTATGTATATTGACTGTCACTATGGTCTAGATTCTGAGCCTTTTGGATTGTATTCCAGAGGCCGTAGGTTTAATTCCCTCTAAAGAGGAAGAAGACTTAATAAGTTATGAAATTTAGACTAGTAAGTACCTACTTTCAGTAAATCGAGAATTTCTTTTCTCTATCCCTTAAAATTTTGGCATTATGCTCTAAAAATCCTTGCATTCTGCCAACTTTCAAAAAATTCAAACAATACCCCATTGTGTTCCATCTGTGTTCCAACATCGTCTGCACTCACACACACAGACTCAAACGGTACCTATAACATATGCATTTCAGCATATGTAGTAGTGTGATATACATTGCTGGTTATGTTTGAGGCAGCATTCTGGACGCGCGTACTAACAAGCCAATACTGATCCGTCGTCTGCAAAGGAGATTAGTACCTACGTATTGTGGTTGCACTCGGCTTTACATTTTAAAAGGATTTTGTGTTCGTTTTATTTGTGACTGCCCAAGTCGGATAAGTTTTTAGTAAATCTATAATAGAAATGCACATAAACTGGAAACAACTTTAATTTTGTATTTTGAAAGACATTTTTAAACTGAATAAACTAGAAACTGAATAATTTCCGCCAAGAAACAAGGTTCGAACGAATTATGCAAGTGAAGTTGATTTCTATGTTTTATATTTATAAATGTTGTCATTTAAGTTTTTAGACTTTCCCGGTTCTTCATTACAATTAGAATATTATTTTTTTAAATCTGCATTTTGGAAAACCTTTCACACACTTTCAATATAAAGTAGGCTACACACGTCCTCCTTTTAGTAAAAAGAAAATATGAGGAATTTCCTTTGAGGAGCTGTCAAATAAAAGCTAATGAAATGAAATTAGATAAATGGGAGTGGAGAGAGTAACCGAGCAGAATATTGTGTCGGAGCCCGGAGACAGGGACGTGCTCATTGACTGCGTGGTTTTTGGCTCCAGAGTTCGTGGGTTCAATTCCTGGGACAACAACTTAAACGCAATACCTACCAAGGAAGTTGACTTTTTAGGAAATAGAAAACAATGTGGGAAGACTGGACAGTTGACCTTTTAGAAAATTTATATTTTCATGTGCTTTAGTACGTTATATATCAATGATTTTGATAATGTGGCACCATTGCCGCAGCTGACGTTTTGGCACATGTTTATCACAGTTGAAATATCCATTATGAACCCGAAGGTTCACATTGTAGTTACATTTTATATTTGACATACTACGAAGTCGAACAAAATAATTAGAATACCATGGACTATCCTACAAACTTCAAATAAAAATATTAATTTTTTTACCCTCATGCATATCATTCAAATTAGGTAGGTACTTCGCATTTTCATACTTTATTATTCTATATTTCATTTGAAATCCGTCCCTGTGACGTATGTCTTTTACGAGCAGCTCCTGTAATATGGAAATATGTGTCTCGTTATAAATTTAATTTCCTAATGTCTGCTCATTTTCTCGGAAAATTCCACTCGAGCATGGAAATTATTCTGAATTAAAAATTATGTTTTCATACCGTCTTATGTTTCTTCCATGAGCAGACTTTTATAACATGTGGATGTTATTTCTTGTCTAAATCAATATTAGTGTATACCATGCTAGGCTGGGATAATATTAAAAACAACAGAGTTGGTTGCTTCCCATTTCGGGCTTGATGTAAAAGTTAGACAAGAATTTCCAATCTAACTTTGAGACATTGCAATGTTAGTTGGACATGATATGGTTTGATAATATAAGTGCTATAAACAGCTCTTGAGACTGACAGCGAGTTTGAGTTCATATCAGAAATGTCATTTCAGTACAAATGGAGTTGTCAAATCCATACTTAGACCCGTATTTATAATCAGCTCTCAAGAGTGACAGCGAGTTTGAGTTTGAATCAGAAATGTCATTTCAGTACAAAACGATCTGCCAAATCCATACTTAATATTGCTCTCAATCTTGAGAGCGCTTTATAAATACGAGCCTTAATAATGCCCTCAATTTTGAGATCGCTTATATCTGCCCGTCTGATTGCTACGCCGTAGCAACTGCTACGAAGTAAAGGTGACAGAACTACACCCCCACACCAGCGTTACTCAAACCATGTCAGAGGCCTACTAGCTGTGCTATTAGGTGGTTTAGAAACTCTGTCACCTGGGTTCCTATTCTCGTATCATTAGTTAGTTTACAATTTTACCTGGTTAACCTCATGTATTGTATTTTATTTTTAATCACTTTGGACCAAAACTTACTCTTTCCGAATTCGCCTTTGCCTCTGCCCATTTTCTGACCTCGCTGGAACCCAAGCAACAAGTGTGGTCTATCGCTAAATAATGAAACGCCCATGCATGACTTCTGGGACTCCGCGCAGATAAGATGGCGCCCCGGGGAGGACGGCAGACGCAGATTATCAGAGACATTTCCGCGGTAACAAGGGTGGGTTTTTATACAGGTTAAACAGCTGATTTTTCTACAATTATACGGGGTGTAAAGAAAAGTACTGCATTCCTTTAACCACATGTTCTATTGGTGATACCAAACAACTTTCCCCAAGCACAACAATTTTAACTCAAAATATTGCCTTTTCCATACAATATTGCTTTCCTCATCTGCAATTCTGTATAGGCAAGGCAAAATTTTTAATTTTAATTTTTTTTTTTATCACACCCTGTATAATGTATATTTTTGTAGATAAATGCGACATTTTTAACCTGTGCAAAGCCTGTACTGAGGTGCATACAAATTATTTACATTTCATTCCTTTGACATTTAATCTTATTGGAAAAGTAAGTCTACATAGTGGAATGTACACACAGTGATCTTTACAAGACGTGACATCTCGAAGGAGAAGCGGTTTAGAAAGACTGAAATATCTTTAGACTATCACGAATTAATACGGTCTTTTGAAGAGATATAACTAGCAAGTACTATGTTTTGCATGTCTCCCAGTCCAGCATAGCAATAAAAAGAAAATATAAGTGCAAAATGCACTTTCATCTTTCATTCAAACACTGGAATGAAAGAATAAAAGCGAAATAAAATTGTGGCCCCGATAGAAAGTAAAAACCTCTCGGAATGGAATCCTTGCATGTGACAACTATGTTCACACGACCGGGCACCACCCAATATATCACGCTTGAACTGGGCCGCATCCAGGACCGTGTGCAGGGGGTGGTCAATAAAATACATACACGCTACAATTTATATTATTCCAATAGGGATTTAGACCTCTACTCACCAGAGGGCTTTGGCTCCAGATTTAACCATATACTATACTTATCACTACCAAGCTGGACTGAGAGCGATAGAAAAACGTAGAATGGATCAACTGCTTCTCCTCCGGGTATCTGTGAAAAACAACTAAGAAATTCAAGGGTATCAATCAGTGTATTGTAATTTAGATGATGGGATGATTACTTGTCACTATAACAATATACAGATCTATCTGAAATAACGCTCAAAAGTCAGACGTGGCGATCTTATTATGTCTTTGACGCTCTTCCTACCCAATCAAGGATAAAGACGTGATTTTAATGTATGTATGTACAGTTTCTTTTTTTGCTAAAATCTGGGGAAAAAGCTCTTTTTATCAAATTAGCACCCCTCTACGTCCGTCCCTGAGATCGCACGTCTGCAATGCCGTGTCGTAAAAGAAGCGGCAACAAGTGGGGGCGATAAATCCTGTGTCGTCTCCTGGTGCCCGGTCTTGACAGCTTACGTGGCTGCGGCATAGAGCATTGGATCATGACGTCACATTCCACGCTGTTTGGATTTTGAAGCTCTTTTTATTTGAGCTGTGTAAGTTGCCAGTTTGTCGCCCCCTCTAAGTCCGTCCCTGTGACCGCACGTCTGCAATGCCGTGTCGTAAAAGAAGCGGCAACAAGTGGGGGCGATAAATCCTGTGTCGTCTCCCGGTGCCCGGTCTTGACAGCTTACGTGGCTGCGGCATGGAGCAGTGGGTCATGACGTCACATTCCACGCTGTTTGGATTTTGAAGTTCTTTTTGTTTAAATTGTTAGGTTGCCAGTTTGGCTGCGCTTTACCTATAAAGCGGAAATTTTGTAGATCGTGACCCTATACATAGACATGTCGATTCTCGAATGTCTATGATATAATATGAAAAGAAATTTGACTGCGCTCTGAGTTTGATATTAGACAGGCATATGTCACAAAAATATTACAGTAAATCTGAATACAACTCTAACTTTTCGGACCCTGAGTTCAATTCTCTTTGTGAATAAGAATTTTTCTCCGCGGTAAAAATTACCCATGTTCTTCTAAAATAAAGTAGCTTTATTATAGTGAATGAATGAGAAAGTTAATTACTTAAATACAAAAGAATAAGTTTTCATTATCTGTCAGTTACAAGTTTTTTTTTTAAACACTCAAAAGTTATTCTACAAAAAATATGCCAAGCCATTCACTTATTGTTCGACCATCAAGCAAACATCCTTCTATAAATAGAATAGAAGTGGTTCATAAAATAAAAATAATCTACAAGCGTACAATAACAAAGTCAGCAGTGGCATAATAAAACATACATAATGTATAGAACTGCATGAATAATTCAGAAACACTGTCAATACACAGAAAGTTCCGAGGACCATTTACATATTATCTAGTTCGGGAAAAAACTAATGTTACATTTAAATAGAAGGTAGCGGGCGATTTAATTAGGTTAAAATAGAATAGAAACAGTTATTACTAGATTTTGGTAAAAGTAGAGCTTTGAAGCTTTTAGCTTTTTGAGCTTTTGAAGATAACATTTATATTACCATTTATTTCTTCATAAAAGAACCGACCTAAACAAAGGTCGTTCCGCCACGTCTGACCAAGTAGTAAGTATATTGTCATAGTGACGGGTTGTCAGCCCATCGTCTAAATTGCAATACACTGAAACCCTCGAATCTCTTAGCTGGTTTTTACAGCATGCCCGGGAGGAGATGCAGCTGGCACATTCTATGTTTTTCTATCACTCCCAGTCCAGCATGGAAGGAAGTACTTAATCTCATAATCCAACTCATTCGACCAAATTGTACATAGATACATGCCTACCATACCGTAGTTTTTCCATAAGAGGCTTAAAGCAACGACTTTTAATATATCGAGGCTTACCGAGGGAGTGAGGGGGGAGGGGGGGGGATTCGAAATCTGTTTTATGACCGGCTTAGGGATGTACTTTTATATCCAACCCTATATTTATGTTACGTATCGTCAAATTGTGTTTATATTGTCCTTTCCTTTTTGTTATTTCATTATACGCAAAAAATGGGTTAGCTATTTTTATGATTCGAGTGGAAAACAGGTTACCTTACGAGTTCTTATTTATTTATGGTTTGACATAGATATATCTTTGAATACTTTCTATGAGTAGTAAGATGCGTCTAATTCTTTTCTTGTGACGAAGATAACTCGATGTTTATTCTTGAAATGATTACTTAACTAAATGACTTACAAGATTTTAGGTACTGATTGCTATATAGTGACGTTATGTTTAACAAGTATTCTTTTTTCGTTAAGAAAATCCGCTCGTAGATTCTGTTTTATATTCCTCCCGGTTCTAATAATATTAAATCTAATGCTATAACTATAAATTAATGCAAATAGTTCATTTACTCTACCTAGCTATACCGCCGTTCAGAAAGGTTTAACTTTTTCACGACGAGCAGCAAACTGAATTTTCCCGCCAAATTGCTACTCCAGAATAAAGTTTGCTGCAGATGAGTTTGCGTAAATAAAATTGAAAGTCTACTATTATTTTTCACGTAAATATATTATATTTATTACAAACAATCCCCGAAATCGTCCATTGGCCAGAATAAAGGCACACTTCGCGGATTGGCAAATTCAAAACGCGCAATCCCCGAAATGTACTTTCATTTCGGCCAATGAGCGTTTTACAAAAACCATTTCGCAGACTGGTAAACACGAAACAGCCAATTGCCGAATTCATTGACATATCAGGTGTAAAGCACATTAAAACACCATGCATGAGGGACAACTTTAACAAAAAAAAATATAAAAAAATATTCTCCTATCCTGACTCTGCAGTCCACACCAAATTAATAAAATAAAAAGGATATCCACAGTTTAACATGCTTTATATTTAATTACATACACAATAATTACTTCATCCTATCCGTATAATTTACAATGTCAAAATGCTGTAACTCAACAACATGAGAAATCGAGTAAATAACCTCTCGATAAGACCTTGAGGTCGTTATCGGACTAATAAATCAGTTAGTGATATTTTAATTAAACATCCTCTATATATCAGCCCGATAGCGAGGGATCTAGTGCTTAGGGGTGGGCTAAATGTCTCATAATTATAGGTACAATAAAATATACCTAGTATACTACCTATACCTAATATACTATCACATATAGGGGGATAAGCTGTAGTAGGCGAAACATTTGTTATGTTACTGAACTATATACCGCAGTATTAAAAATTGATTTTAATGTTGATTCTATAATTTTATCTTAAGGACGCACATTATTCATGAAATATAAAAACATACTGTTCGTTTTTGAGATTTACACCAATAAAATTTGCTGCTAGTAGATATTTTTTTAATCGGGCCGGTAGTTATGTATTGAGTTGATCTTTAACAAACAAAGATGCAAAGTCTGATCTTTGAAATATCAAAATCTCAAAATATCGAACATAAAAATTTACATGTAGGTACCTAACCTATATTACTATATAATTTAGTCTTCTATGTATGACTTTTCTATAAAATTTTATAGTCATACTTCAAAACCCCCAAACATGCGGCTATACAAGGAAAGTGCATAATAACATTTCATTAGATGCTTGAGTTTCCTCCCCCCCAACCCTGAACCACTCCAGTTTCTAAAGGAGGAAGGGGGGGAGGGGTGATTTAATTTAATTTTAACTTGATAATATATCACGAGGCGTCTTAGCTAATAATGGAATTATGTTTGTACTTCCAGAATATATTTGCATTGTTTAATTTGAATCGATTGGTCTGGGTATGTGCGCCATGATTGCGGAAGTCGGTTAAATGTGTTACGATGTTAAATTAAGTCGAAATTCTGTACACGCTTTTAATTTATGTTTTTGTAGTTGGTTTTATTTACCTTGGCCTAAATTTTCTCATAGTAAGTATATATCGTTCTTACTTCTTGTTGTTATGAAAGTTGGTGCATGCTGTAAAAATCAGCTAAGGGAATCGAGGGTTTCAGTGTATTGCAATTTAGGCGATGGGCTGACAACCTGTCACTATAGCAATATACATAATCACCTGTATAATAACCCTCAAAACTTGCCAGACGTGGCGAAATGACCTTTATTTAGGTCGTTTTTGCTCTGCCTACCCCAATAGGGAAAAAGGCGTGATTTTATGTATGTAAGTATGTATGAAAGTTGGTAGATTTAGAGAACACTTAAATAATAGTACACTTAAATCTACTAAGTACGACAGATTTCTGGGTTTATTTCATAAAATATAAACAGAAGTAACCTTATCCATCATAGTTTTTTACCGTTTTTACATATTCAAGGAAAAGTTATTTATGCCTCGTATAACAATAATTTCCTTGCCCGCCTGTAAGTACACATCTGCTCGTAGATGTACATAATCTAGATGGTTGCAATTTGCCTGTAGTAGCGTTTCGCCGGCTTCATCTGCTCCTAATGCGTTTTCGTAGGCTGATGGGCAGCCGGCGCGCTAGGTATTTCATTCAGCCTGCAGTTGGCGGCGGATAGGTAGAATACTGTAACTTACAAAAAAGAGTTTTTAGACTTTCGCGGTTGTTCATTACAATTAGATTATAATCCCGTTCAAAATAATAAGCTAATTGCAAAAAAGAGTAGACGTTATAGGTGCGCCACTTAAGCACATTTATTTCGTTGGAATAATTTCAGAGCCTTTTCACCTTTTCGTCGTTAAAAGACAAAAAAATTCGTAACATCAAGGATATAATTAAGAAAAATTAAGATGAGTCTTTCAAAGTTTATTTATACAGGTAGTAAATAGTAGGTAGGTACAAAGATAAATACTATTAAAAAAACGTTATTTTAAAATAACTTACCTAAACCCTAAATAATTAAAAAAACACCTTATTCGCTTGCCCATTTTTGGACGATCCCTTTTCAATTCGATTAATTACAATTTTGTATAATATTCAGGTTACGACATTACTGCTGTGGTGGCCAGACAGCCTCCCTAGATTGCTATTCTAACCCCCCCTAGCTACGGAGTCTGCCCAATACCCCATCTGTACGTACGTACCTTCCTCTATACCTACGTTTAATTTCCATGTCGTATGGTCATTAAACTAATAACTATCGTATTTTATGCCTCGATAGTACTCGTTACGTCGTTAATCTTCATTTTGGTGGAAATATCGGTTGCTTGTTTATAGCTGTCTGGTAAAACATTCTTTATTTAAAAATATAATTTTGAATTTGTTCGAAATAAATTCTTTTGTTAGTTGTAGTGATGTGACACATTTAGAGTGAACATAATCGATAAAGTACTGATAAAGTAATCGTAAAATATTTGGGTATTATTTATCGTTCAAAACGGCACAAAAAAGAATATTGTAAAGGTCAGTAACACCGATGTAAACAAAACAAATCCTATTAAAACTCAGCATTATGCTATTACCACTTCAAAGTCGAGACAAAAAGGCGGGAAGTTGTTTATCTGTGCAAAGTTTGGTGCCCTTTTTGCCTGGCGCCCTCTGGCGGAGGATTATGGCGGATTGTCGCTGTCACCGCGCGTTCCCGCCAACTTTTAATTACGACCATTGTGAGGAAAAAGTTTAACTCGCCGACAAAAGAACTTTTTCTAATGAAACTTGCGCCGCTTTTTCTCGCTTAAGAATCTTTGGTCTAGATTATTTTTGTTGCTAAGAATGCGCTAGATTATTGTTATGATGCAGCTGAGGGTGCCATGATTTGAAAAGTTTTTATTTTATTTTAGTTCTAACTTTTATTTCAGAACTATCGTGTTAACTGATAAGTAAAGTATGGAAAGAAATAAGCAGCTCTGTATTTCTAAAGTAACCTTATCAACTGTTTATTTCGTAAGTATTTTTAAACAAACGACACAGATTTTAGTACAAGCTTGCAGACTCATAAAAAACATTTTATACAGAACCACTTATGTTAGATTTACCAAGAAAACAGCTAGATTGTCTAGTCATTATTAAGTTAGCGTACTAATTTCTCGTTAGGTGCATATTTCCGAACGCAAATTGAGCTCGCTCGCTCTGTTTACACTGAAAACTGAGACGCGCCGCTCTGCATAAATTGCACAACTCCATATAATTAAAAATCAACATTTACATTCAATTCGATCTCACTCTACATTCACTCCCATACAGGGTGTAAAAAAGGGGTATATCCATCCTGAAGGATGAAACTGAAAAAAATGGCTTTCTAAATGTGCTATCATGATGATATCATCTGATGCATTTTGTATGAGAAGTTATACTATCTTTCTCGTTTCTCGACCTACGTTCCTTGGGAAATGTTGTTCAGATTTATGAGCAGATTTACATGCTCCAGGGTGCACATTTCTTTTTTTACACCCTGTATATCACGGCACCGTTTATGCTTCTTATTTTCTTTCCAGTGTTCTCGTAAAATTTTATCTTCTCTGTAATAATATTACGTGAATAAATCGAGATGTAATTTCTCGTTTATTATTTCGTTTAATGGGCGTGTAATAAGTTTTTTAAAATTGTTTTTAGGCACCGTGTTGATATTTCTAGGTTAGGTTACATAAACCGGAATAAAAAAAATTGCTGACCAAACTTTAGGAATTAAAACTACCTACCCTTGAAACTGAACAACTTTTCCCGAGGAACATAGGCCGAAATATGAAAAAAATTACCCTCTCATGTTCAATTACCCTTAGTATATAAGGTACGCTATGGCGCTGACACCGTTTGTGAGGGAAAGCCAATTTTTAAAACTTAATTAGGTTTTTTTTTTCTGTCGTGAGAAAGGTAACCAATTGCCTCATAATTTGGACACTTCATGAAAAACAGTAGGAGATAATGCGACGACCATAATATAATGTCGTGACGCGAATGGGTCGGGGTCACCAACTATCGGGTTTCTTTAGGTATTCCCGATTAATAAAAGATAGACTCCATATAACACCAACAGTTCTTTATTAGGTTCTCACAATGAATGAGTCAGGAGATCAGTATAAATCTAGACAATTATAAGAAACCAAGCAAATACAATATTGAGTGGAATCCTCGAATCCTGACAGTAACAGAGAGTCGTCATTTTATTCGCACCACAGACCAGACGTCATTCGTGGGTGCGTTCGGATACGCACGCCACACTAGTTTCGCTGATCACATTTACAGTTTTGAAACTTGTTATTATTCCCGGGCCACGTCCAAGGCTGCAGCTATCCAACTTAGACTTTCATCCGGCCCTTCAGTCCGCCATACATTTTAATGTCGAATAGAAAAATACCTGCACGTGCGTTGGTAAAAACTTAATGAAAGGAAAAACATACATGAAGTCACGCCTTAATCTCTGATGAGGTAGGCAGAGCATATAGATGGCTCATAAAAGGTACCTATTTTCGCCTTGTTGCCCTTTTGGATTTAAATGTGTATCGTGACATAGGTCGTCAGCCCATCGCCTAGATTACAATACACTGAATCGAATCGAACGCCAAGGAGGAGAAACAGTTGGCACATTCTATGTTTGCGTTCACACGACAAAATCTAATGAAAGAAAAAACAAGCGATAAAAAGTTTTTCATGATCGATGGGAAGTGCTTGATATTTCCTTTAGTATTTCTTATAGCTTAACACTTTCGAAGAACAAACATTACTTCCGAGCGATAAAGCAGAAAACAAACTTTAACAAATCTATTTGAAGCGAAAGAAACTAACAAAGCCATAAAAGCGATATAATAGTTATGGAAATAGTCTTTCATTTTCCACGAAAGAAAACTCCGCGAAACTACGGACAATATGAATGAAACTATAATATTAGAAAAGTTTCCTTCCCGGGAAATGAGAAAACGTTGTACGAACTCGTTCGTCTAATACACGTAGTTATAAACTTGTTCAATATAATATCGAGAGGGGGTGTTGCCATCCCGCTCGCACTTGGGGGGCTGAAACTGCCCTCATTTAATTGCATATTCAGCTGAATAATACGGCCCCAGCGCACGTAGGTACTCGTGTATGGTAGGTATGTGTATGTTCATTGTCTACTGAAAGTCGACGGGGAAGCTGATTTTAATTTAAGTCTGGTCTAAATCGGAAAGCAGGGACATGAAAAAGATATTCCCTTATTTGTTTATTGCAACTGCCTCCGTGGTGTAGTAGTGGTCTTGGCCTGGGCTCCCGATCCGAAGGCTGTGGGTTCGATTCTCACAGGTAAGCATAAAGTCAATAGTGTATTTGTAAATTTTATCACTTTGTAAAATTTTCTCTAGTTCAATATCACAAATACTTTATCCATTGGTAAACAACATTTTTTATACAATAAAATATTTAAAGTAATAATATTTATGATGTCGTTTACGTGTACTTGAGTGCAAAAGCTACGAACGCATTCCTTCTATCTTCCGTCGCATCGCTTTCATCGCAGTCAATAAATTTTAATCGATATTTATTTTAAGCTAAGTTATTCAAAAGGCACATCACTTTAGTCTTATAGGGTACCTATTATATTTTAATAAGACTTTTAAAAGCTTTAGATTAAAATATAGGTATAATGCATAGTATAAACATAGAATATCGCGATATTTCTATGTTTTCATCATAATACGTAATCGATATTCCTTTGAGTATGATGCAGGGACCAAACTCTCGATATAATAAATGCATTTCTGTACCACAAACAAGAATAATGCAAATCATGCATGTATGGCTCGTATTTATAAAGCGCTCTCAAGATTGAGAGCAATATTAAGTATGGATTTGACAGATCGTTTTGTACTGAAATGACATTTCTGATACGAAATCAATGTCTCTGTCACTCTTGAGAGCTGATTATAAATACGGGCCTATGTGAGCAACTAAGTACATGGTAAACGGTTGTTATGCTGATATTAGTGAACATCACTTTGGAAGTTTCAGGATCAAGAATTAAATAAAAAAGTACATAAGCAAGTTTTCAAAAGAACAATAAATTATTTATTTTTAGTGTAAAATTTCAAAAGTGTTGGATCATTTAAAAACAATAAATAACATTCTAGCTTGGTTTGAGCCCTCTAAGTGAGGCATTTCGTACCGCAGCGTCTCACTCGGCAAATATTTTTCAAGAAAAACTTCTCTGCTATATTTAGATTTTAAAAAATCTGTGTAAAGGGTGAACCACAAAAATTTGGATAAAAAAATCACAAAATGTCTAGAGTTTGGGAATGTTACCTTTTTGGGAAACGATACCACGACCACCGGATCGAGTACTCAAGGTTTAAATCACCACAGAGTCAATTGATTATATCATGATCCTACCTAAGCGACTCACATATGTTAATACCTACCGGCTGCAATAGACGAAGCAAGATGAAATATCGTAGAGTTTTGCATAAGTGCCGCGTAGCAACATTCGTAGCCGGGCCCGCTACGCCGTAGCCGTAGCTAATTGCTTTACAAAGGAAATCATAAAGAAAATCATTTGTCATATCTGTGGAATACATTTGAAATATAACTGCTTCCGTGGTCTGGTGGTCTGAGCCATGGACTCTCGATCCGGAGTTCGCAAGTTTTATTCCCACGGGGGAAAACACAAAGTGGGTCTTCATGATATTTTCCCCAGCTTGGTTAGAACAATGCAGGCTGAATCACCTGATTGTCTGTAAGCTGTCGGTCCCGGTCGCTGTGTTTGATAGTGGTCGTTACACTAACTTTGTCAGAGGATATTAGCCGTTACTAACAGGTGGTTTAAAAACTCTGACACCAGGGTTGTTCGGGTCGTCCCATTCGTGAGAATAAATAAAATAAAATATCGTAGAGTTTTGCATAAGTGCCGCGTAGCAACCTTCGTAGCCGGGCCCGCTACGCCGTAGCCGTAGCTAATTGCTTTATAAAGGAAATCATAAAGAAAATCATTTGTCATATCTGTTATACTCTTCTGTGGTGGAATACATTTGAATAAAATTATAATATAGAGCTTACGTAATTAAAACAATTTAGTCTTGTTTTATTGAAACTTCCTGTTTTTTAGGAAAATACGAGATAAAAGGTAAAATAAAATAATAATTTCATGGAAAACTTGATTAACAATTATACCTATTCTTTTATATTTACGCGTAATTTTTTAGAAAATTATATGTATTGTGGGTATTCGATACATTTGAAACGATCTCTTCAGGTTATTTTTTTTTTAATTCGTGTGTTTAATATTCCGGTAGTGTAGGAACCGAGGTTATGTCAATGCTAAACAGACATTGATATTACGCCATCAAATTGCTAGCCATAAGAATAATTCTAGTCACCT
Organism: Scrobipalpa atriplicella; assembly: GCA_029255725.1. Classification (NCBI taxonomy): domain Eukaryota; kingdom Metazoa; phylum Arthropoda; class Insecta; order Lepidoptera; family Gelechiidae; genus Scrobipalpa; species Scrobipalpa atriplicella. The sequence continues at coordinate 69,794 of JARACY010000263.1, forward strand.
TGACCGCTTGTATGTTAAACAAACATGATAGTCAAGCCATTATCCCTTGTGGGGTAGGCAGAACATCAACTACTTCATAAGAGAGAGACTTACCGTCATGACTGTCAAAAATGTCAAAATTTCAGGAGTAATTAAAAAAAAACTGTAGTGAAGTGACAGGTGACAAGAAATCTGATAGATTCAATTTTCTTTTCTTAGGGTGTGTATTGAATATTGCTGTAATAATTCGTATATATTTGTATTTCCTCCATACTGGACTGGAAGCGACAGAAAAACATAGAATGTGCCAGCTGCATCTCCTCCCGGGCATGCTGTAAAAACCAGCTAAGGGATTCGAGGGTTTCAGTATATTGTAATCTAGGCGATGGGCTGACAACTTGTCATTACAGCAATATACAGATCTATCTTACCCTTAAAACTTGTCAGACGTGGCGGAACGACCTTTGTTTTGATCGTTTACGCTCTGCCTACCCCATTAGGGATAGAGGCGTGATTATATGTATGTATGTATGTATATTTGAGATCATCATAGAAATGTTATGACCAGCTTTTAAATTGAAAGTTGCTCATAATCATTCATCGAATAACGGTTAAAACATTATTCGTTCTATACTCTATAGGTACTGATATGATAATGCTAAGTAATCGGGCCGATGCGATCGTCCGCCTCTAGACAAGGACAGACGATCCAGGAAACACTTCAGATTCTTGAGGAACAGAGAGAGACAAACATAAACCCTGGTGCAATGCACACAGCGTAGTCCCAACGGGACGTATCGAAAATGTAGACAATTTATTATCTTTCCTATTCTTTTACACTTTCCATTTTGTTGTAGAAACGTTGTAAGATTATTTTATTAGCTAAAATTTTATCAATTATGATATGAAAGACATTATAATTAATTTACATAAATATTTTTTTACTTTTTAATGTTTTAATATCCCGCCTCGTGCTCATGTCACCCCATATTTGAACAGTGCAAATATTCTAAAGATGTAGGGCTGTATAAAATTACATATGGCCAGTGTACTTTTTATGGTCAGCCCAATTACCTTAAAACTAAATTTATTTGGAGGTATGCAGCACATCGGTACGCGGTACGCTCTTGTTCGGATGTTTATTTATTTATTTAACAATTTATTGTACGCAAGAAATTACATAAAAACAGGACATAAAAAACAAGGACACAACAGGCACTGCTTATTTCTAACAAAAAATTTCTTACAGCATGCGGATGTTATTTCTAATAAGAAATTTCTTACAGCAGCAGATGTTATGCATATCCCAAGACACAAGCTTGCACTTTTTCGAGGGAGCTTTAAGTATTCAGCGTCAAAATGTTGGAATGATATTCCTCCCCCTATAAGAGACATTTCTAGCAAGTACACATTTAAAAAGGAATATCGCAAACATCTTTTATCCCTCCAAACTGGAAATGCTTGAGGCCCCTCAGTCACACACTATCATAAATACAGCTACACATCATTTAACACCTTATTTATTTATTTATGTTATATTTAATCTACGTTACACAATCATTATTATATTTACACAATCATTATTATATTTATCTACGTTACTCCTCAAATTATTTTATTTATTATTTTTTTTTTATTTTCATTTTTAATTGATTTACAATTAATTATATGTATTATCTAATCATCGTATTGGCTACACGAGTCGCGTGCTCACTCCGTCTGATACTGACAGAATATCAGCGTTGTAGTCTCGTACTACAGCACTATGCTGAGTCAGCGCCAATTGGCTTTACACAGTACAGATTGCGGTACAAAATGTGATGTCCGTGTACGATTATAGTTATAGGTATGTTTTATTAATTTTTCATTTCTCATACTCGGAAAGTAGTGTTGTTTTGATCTGACTATTGGGTGGAAGATGCTGCTTTCCTTTCACAGGGAAGGAATAACTCATACAAATTTCATCCCCACCCTAGGGCGGGAATGAACTTTAAAAATAGAACTGCTTGAATTGCTGTCAGCTGTGAAGACTTTTTTTCATATTAAAAAAAAAACTTTATGAAATGTCGTGACTTTTTAACCAGCTAGTGTCTCTGGCCAGTGTGAATTTAGCGCAAACTTGCGATGCGAGTGCCGCGACAAAATTAAAAAATAGGTACCTACTTTATTAACAATAAATACTTAGTTTGTATTAACAACTAGTTTTATTTTCCTCATATTCTAAATGAAAAGTAGAGTCATTGCCACGGGTAGAAGAATCAATTCCTCTCGGACTATAGCCGCCCTCGCTGCGCTCGGGCGTCTAACTACCTCGGGAATTGATTCTCTTCCACCCTAGTCTATGAATCTACTATTTCTGTCCATGTTTTGTCGTCATTGTATTAATTTTAAGTTTGTTTGTACTTTACTGTTTTGTATGAAACAATAAAGATTTTATGTATCTATCTATCTATAATAATTATAACTGCGAATCACTTAATTTATTCCAAACACAATTAAATTTTCTATATAAACTCTTAATGAATGAGATCTGGTAAAACAATTAAAAAGTTTCCAACTCAAACAATGTTGATAAAGAGCCCTTCGCGTACGCTTTGGAAAAGTCTAAAACAACATATTAAAGCTGGAGCTCTTCTTTTGTAATTTGTTTATCAAACATCTGCTCTATGTATCTGTACCTTCCTAGCATTAGCTACTACATTCAAGAATATTTAGACAATGATTGATTACATGTGATTCATGTATGATAAAAAAGATCAAAAAGATACATTATTGACATAAATAATGCTTATCACAAAAAAAGTTACTAAAAATTGTGCTAATGCTCGAGTTAAAAAATATTTGCTTGTCTATTTGCTAAAAGAGTTTACTGAGAGATCACTGATTAATCGAAAAGATACATTGTTGACATAAATAATGCTTATCACAAAAAAGTTACTAAAAATTCTGCTAATGCTCGAGTTAAAAAATATTTGCTTGTCTATTTGCTAAAAGAGTTTACTGAGAGATCACTGATTAATCAAAAAGATACATTGTTGAAATAAATAATGCTTATTTATGTCAACAATGTATCTTTTAATGCACAAAAAAGTTACTAAAAATTGTGCTAATGCTCGATTAAAAAATATTTTCTTGTCTATTTGCTAAAAGAGTTTACTAAGAGATCACTGATTAATCAAAAAGATACATTGTTGACATAAATAATGCTTATTTATGTCAACAATGTATCTTTTAATGCACAAAAAAGTTACTAAAAATTGTGCTAATGCTCGATTAAAAAATATTTTCTTGTCTATTTGCTAAAAGAGTTTACTAAGAGATCACTGATTAATCAAAAAGATACATTGTTGACATAAATAATGCTTATTTATGTCAACAATGTATCTTTTAATGCACAAAAAAGTTACTAAAAGTTGTGCTAATGCTCGAGTTAAAAAATATTTGCTTGTCTATTTGCTAAAAGAGTTTACTGAGAGATCACTGATTAATCAAAAAGATACATTGTTGAAATAAATAATGCTTATTTATGTCAACAATGTATCTTTTTATGCACAAAAAAGTTACTAAAAATTGTGCTAATGCTCGAGTTAAAAATATTTGCTTGTCTATATGCTAAAAGAGTTTACTGGAAGATCACTGATTAGGATTACTGATATGATAGCAAACGGTACAAGTGTCGCTTGTTTCAAGAAAAATATTAAGCAAGCAAAAATATATCAAAAAATATTCATGTTCATTTGAACTTGGGTTTGAGTTCGTGGGCCCGACCTCCCCAGTCCAACCGGTAGCACCGAGTCCGCCACGCAATCTCTGGATTCAGGAAAGCAATTAGCAATACAAACGGAGCACAGAGCTCACTCCACACCCACCCTAACAGGAACTGCACTTTAGTGAATGGCGGAGAGCCGTTTTGCACCGACCGCAGCATAAACCAGTCTGATAGAAACCACACTACCACATGCACTAGGAAGAATGGTAGTGGTTCCGCGTTCAGTAGGACACCGGAGGCCCACGCAGCGCCGGCGCCTAAAGGTAGACATTCGCTGAGAGGTTCGAGCATGACTGTAGTGGGCATCATGGCGATGCGAAGCCGCGCCCAGCGCGTCAGCCTCGCCTGCAGCGCGCCCACCGACCGCGCGCCGGAGTTCTGCAGTGCCGGCAGCGACGCCACGCGCATCTTCCACCCACGCTCCACCACCTTCTGGGCCATGAAGTAATCCTCCGCCAAATAATCTCCAAACGCCACCAAACCTCCAACCTCCTCCAGCGCGGCTTTACGCACCAGTGAGGACATACCTATGTGCCATTTGATGCCTAACAAGTCTGCGATCAGGTACATCCTTGCCAGGGCCGTTCCGATGAACACTTTCTCATACACTGCGGCGAAACCCTCCGCGTCGCATACGAACGGCATCTGGTGCACGATCCCGCAGTCGGGCCGCATGTGCTGCACCATGTCGAGCAGCGCGTCGTCGCGCATGCGGATGCCCGCGTCCGACACCAGCACGAGCGGGTGCCGCGCCTCCAGCCACGCCGGCTGCATGTTGTTGATCTTAGGGTTCACGCCGACGCGCATACCGCCGATGAATAATCTTGCCTCCACTGCAGGATATTTATATATTAAGCTATTGACTAACATCACCGCCGGGTCTTGCTCGCTCTCCACGCAGAATAAAATCTCGTACGTCGGATAGTCCAGCTTGAAGAACGTCTCCAGGTTTGAGAATAAGTTGGGGTCGACGCCGGTGAGCGGCTTGATGATCGACACGCCCGGGTAAGGCTGCTCCGGCGGAGACCGGTCCACCGTTCGATGCAGCTTCCACTTCGAGTACGAAAGGGCCATTATTTGAATCAACCATAGCACCACCCACGCGGTCATAAAGAATATGGCAAAACCATAAACGGTATACACCATGGGCATCATAATTGTACAATTTCGAGAATCATATTTAATTGTGTATCTTATCCTTCTTTCTTGCGAGCAGCCGTGACGTGCGCTATGCTACGACGCGATCATAACACTGATATATGCGAAAATAACACTTCAGCAACAAAAATTATGGTACGGTTTGATTTTCAGTAAAATAAGCCCAAAAAAATAAAATTCTCACATATAAAATCTTCTCCGTACCTACTCTACCCTGATTCTACCCCTTTGCTTCTATCGGATGCTCACCGCAAGAAGGAAACAGGATAAGTAAAGCAGCGATTACATTACCCGGCCGATCGGGCCCGATTTGATATACATTGCTGCTTAGCTTCAGTAGTTTTTCAAGTAAGACTCGTGCACAAGCAATGTAATGTCAAAACGGGCCCGATCGGCAGGGAAGTGTAATCGCTGCTTTAAACCTGCAATGAAAGAATGTAATCACTGGTATGCATCAAAAACAAAAACGAAACGTAATATCCGTGTTTGTATGGTAATTAATGGTAAAGACTAAATTATGGTACTTTTGCGTACCATAATGAAGTTCTAGGGTACAGGGTACGAGGACCTGAATTATGGTACGTATTGTTATAAATGCATTAATGCACAATTAATTAACAAAATATGTAACTACTAGCGCCATCTCTGTTGTGTGTAGGTAGACAGGTTGTCAGTTTGGGAACCAATAATGTACAGCCATGATAATTGACGACCCGATAAGGTACGCGCTGATATTACGAGACCAGGCATGTACATGAATTATTGGCTGTGCATTCCGTGGCTTCGTATTATTGGCCGTACAATATTTGCCCTGACATAAATTTCAAGGCCAATAATACATGTACTATATGACAAGGATTCGTATTATTGGCTGTGCGTTATCTGGTCGTGAATTATCAGCTCGGACTGTTAATGTACGACCCGTATTGTACAGACAATAATTGGAAGCCAATGTCACATGTCAAAATTCCACCAGCCAATTGGAAGCAAGCGGTCGTAGACAAGAAACTATATTTATGCTTTGTTTTGATGGTTTTGGTAGATCATGCCAGTAGTGATAGCGAAAAAAAGTGACAGAACCGAATCTGTTAACCCCGAATTCCACGTGGTCTTTCCGCTCTTACCCCTAGAGTGTATATAAAAATCTGGAGGCGCGGCGAGATAGGTGCCAGCTCTTAGTTACGCTAGGGCGGAGGAGCTGCACTTCCCGCAGCGCTGAAGCAGTAGCAGAATCAATACTTAGTGTCTAAACGAGGCTCCGACCATAAACAAAAGAATATGTCTCGACCAATATGAGTAAATTTTCATCTGACGTACACGAATTATCTGGTCGGCAATTATCACCCCGTACCAATATTGTACAGCCAGTATTTGGAAGCCAATGAAAGCACGGGCTAATATTTCATGGGCATGTACTTGAAATATTGGCCGTGCTTTCCTTGGCTTCCAAATACTGGCTGTACAATATTGGTACGGGGTGACAATTTGCCGACCAGATATTGCACGGCCAATAATGCACAGCCGCGTATTTCATGTACATAACAATGGCTTCGTAATATCTGGCTGTGCAATCCATGGCCGTACATTAACTGGACTCGTCTTGCCAAAAACAATAAAAATAAAAAAAATAAAAAATAAAAAAAGTGCGGGAAACGTCGATAAGAGCGGTCGTAATTTTGTAACTGGAAAATTTTAATTTAATTTTAATGGTGTAAAATACATGTGAATAGTCTGGTATTGTAGTTATTTCTGTTATTTGGTGTATAGTTTGTGTATATTTTCTTTTATTTAGGTAAGGTTTTTGTACATTTTCTCACTCCGTAAATTTGTATGCCCGAGCCCCCTGATAAACGGGGAGGTGATGGCAGGCCCTGTCCAGGCCTGAACCTCCTTCCAGGTTCATCTATAACTATTGTTTCTCACGATGAATTTAATAAAATGGACACGGACGACTCAGGCCCGTATTTATGATCAGCACTTGAGACTGACAGCGAGTTTAACCCTTTACAGCATACGAGTCCAAATATGACCACAATTTTTTTATCAGTTATTTTCACTCAGTAAAGGTAACCAAACAAAGATAAATTATCAAAAATGGGTAGTCATATTTGGACTCGTATGCGTTAATGGTTTAAGTTCGTATCAGAAATGTCATTTGAGTACAAAACGACCTTTCAAATCCATACTTAATATTACTCTCAATCTTGAGATCGATTTATAAATACGAGCCTCAGTGTCGTCAAGAACTGATGATACCGAGCAAACGGGTCGGAAACGGACTCGCTATATACGACTTTGTCGTGATTGTTCTAAGCGCAAGAGGAAGAAAGTAGACGGTAAATCAGTAGGTGGTGGTTATTGCCAATGCAGTAATGACAATATCAATGATAATACGGTCCTCATGAAAAAAATTACGACTATAACTTCGAACACTCAGTCACATTCACAAAAGGTTGGTGGTACATCTGAGGATGTCCATTCACAGGAAAAACATGATAATACGAAACAGCAAAATGAGTCTCGTCAAGTTGGAAGGGGCGAGTATCTGCCTACAGATGTCGCACCATTTTTAATTCACGTGCAAAAAATTGAAACTGCTCCTAATGACGGTACAATATTGCATCCAATTGCATTTGGGAATTTCCTTCGAAAAAATCAATTTCAAAATATCATCCCTGGAAGTGGCAAAAGAATCCGTAGAAACCGTTGTGCTGTTGCCTTCTCCAATTTCAATGACGCAAATAATTTCTTGTGCAGTAATCTTTTGGAAATGCAAAAATTCAAGGCAACTATCCCAACATTTCACGTAACGCGAATGGGACTCACGGATTGGGACGATGATGAAATCAAGAGCAATATTTCTACTCCGATTGGTTGCGGTAATATTACAAAAGTAAGGCGGCTAAACTACAAAGTGAATGTAGACGGAACCAACTCTTGGAAACCCTCTCAGTCAGTTGTAATAACTTTTGATGGCCAAGTTCTACCAAAAAGAATATTTTTATGTTACAATGCTCTTCCTGTAGTGGTATACGTGTATCCAACTATTCAATGTTTTAGATGCTGTAAATACGGTCATACAAAAATACAATGCCGTTCCAAGACACCAAAGTGTTTCAAATGCGCTGGCGATCATCTCGGAGAAACGTGTGACAAGGGAGAAGACTCCGCATCATGTGTCATGTGTGGAGGCTTCCATTTTGCTACCAACAAGACATGCCCTGAATTTATTCGTCTAAAAGAAATTAAACATACTATGGCTCATAGTTGCATTTCATACATCGAGGCTAGTTAACTTTCCCCTCCCGTTTCGAAATCTTATGCAGATGTTTTAGTTTCCGAGCCGGTTTCACTGAATAAATTCACACAAAATTCTTCAATCAGTACATCATATTAAAAAAAACAGTTTTCTGAATGGTTTTCTTCATGAAACAGTGTACATGAAAATACCAGAATGTTCAGAGTTTGAGAATTGAAATTTTAAATGGTTTTAAGGCTAAAAAGAGCCATATATGGCCTCAAACAGTCAGCTAGGGCATAGTACACTAGAGTAGAAGAATGTTTAATAAAGCTAGGTTATAAAAAGTCAGATTATGAACCTTGTCTTTGTGTAAAATGTGTAAAAAACGTAAAAGTTTATATAGCTTTATTTGTGGACGATTTTTTTGTGTTTTATAAATTGTCAGAATACTTACCAGGAAAAGATTTGGGTCAGATGAAAGAATGTTTAGGTATGAATATTAATATTTATAAAGATTGTATTACTGTAGACCAAAAGAAATTTATAGAGACTATTTTAAAGAAATTTAATATGTCAGATTGTTCACATTCTGATACCCCTATGGAAATTAATTTAAAATTAGAAAAAGATGTGAACTGTAAAGATGAAAAAATCCCTTTTCAGCAATTAATTGGCAGTTTGATGTATTTATCTGTATTAACCAGGCCAGACATTGCTTATAGTGTGAGTTTTCTCAGTCAATACAATAATTGTTTTAATGAAACTCATTGGAGACATCTTAAACGTGTACTGAAATACCTAAAGAAAACTATAAATTATGGTTTAGTGTATAAGAAATCTGAATGTAAGGTTTTGTCGATGCTGATTGGGCATCATGTGTCATGGACCGAAGGTCGTATACTGGCTTTTGTTTTCTTATGTCCGGATCAGTAATTTCAAAAAAAATCGCGTGAAAAAGATCGCAGTGCGTGCTAACCTAACACCACTATTCTGTAGTATGTGTGGCGGGGGCGAAGGCGGTGCGGCGGGGGGCACGGTGCTCGGTCGTTCCGTCACACGGCTTTCAGTCACGTGCGACGTCGCTCGGCTCACCACGCGCCTTATGTAACAATCGTGAATCGATTTACGCTGCAATCGATCCCGCCGGCCGATGCACATCACTATCGGCGTTCCCGCGCGAATTTGATTTTCGAACATTTTTGTTTCGAACGTCGCGTGTGCTGTGTTGCCGTTTTTATTTAGTGGCCAGATCTTGGATTTTGTGTGCAACCTTGGGATTTTAAGGTCAGTTGTAGATTTTATTAAATGTAGCGTTTATAAAATGTAGAATATTTTTTTGAATGAGGAAAATGATGGAACCGGTTGTTTGCGCTAAATCGGCTAAGCAAAGGGGTCAATACTCTGGCCGGCACGCGAGCAAGACGCCGCGATGGATGGCTGCGGCGATGTCGATCACTGGATGACTGATGCACGTCACTATTTTTCTAAAAACGTAGGGTAGTTGATCTGCCTACTGGACCAATCGACGGGAATATTTTGGTGCATTATTTATCTGCTTTAAATTTTATTATGACTCTACCTGAGCCAAAAAAAAAACTTATATAATAATAATAGAGAAAAGCTATTGTTAAAAGTTAGAAATTACTAGGCAAATCATAATAAACAGATACTTATTAAACACAAAAAAGAAAGCCTTTATTTTACGTAAACTTCTGTTTTATAATAATATAGGTACAAAATAGAGCCTTTCTACGTACCTAACCTACAGCATTCATTCCATATCTCATTACAGAAACGACCTATTATTAGAGATAATTCTGATTATAATCTCTACGTAGAGTTATTCACAATTTATGACCACCATCATAATAAGTTATCTTAAATTTATCTTAAAACCCAATTTGAGTAATGCGATGAAATATGATGAGTAATAGCAAGGCAAGCAAGTCATTTAATAAGCAGGTGTATTGTTGTGTTGGCTAGTTTCAAATGAAATGCCTTGAATTTATGCTTCAAAACAGATTGCAAATAAGGTTTAATTTAAGGCACTTTTAGATTTTTTTTGTATACCTAACCTACTTGTGTTTTGTTTAAACAACGATCACAGTAAACGGAACCTCAAATTTAAAGGAATATGAGAAGCTTAAATAAATTTTATCGTGGCGAATACCTGTTCATATTATATCTTATTATATCGAAAAAAAAATATTATATCGATGATAAGTAAATAAGGATAAACAATTAATTTTAAGAATACGCTACCTCTTTTTATCTTCCTCTGCAACTGAATATTTTATTTGAATCAGTTCTACAGATCAAAGAATTTTATAATTTCTACTTTCTACCGTTTCAAACTTTTAAACGCATATGATTTACAATAATAAAGTAATAATTTGTCGTATTGTCATTTCTGGCGATCAAATAAATAAAAGTAAATAAATAATAAATTAATACTAGTTTTTGATAAATAGAGATTGTATTTTACGACGATTCATATTTATAAATCCGTCTAAATGCACGTTTCTTATCTTTCCTTATCAAGATGTTGAGTTTACATAACTACCTACGAGCTTTAAGATTATGTTATCTGTTGACCCAAAAAACGCAAATCGATTATATCCAAAACGATAAATATATTTCATAAAATACTGGCCGGAAAGAACTGATATGAGAATGATCATAAAAATAATCAAAAAACGTTCAGAAATTTATTTTCAGCAAAAAGGATTTACTAAAATGTAGAGTCGAGTCTACTAAAACATAGAGTTGAGTCAGGACCTTGATGGAAGATTTTGAACTGTAGCCATGCCTCTAGGATGTTTTGATTGAATTCTAAACTTAAAATTGCCTTTGCGTGGGGTACCCGCCCCAGTTATAGGCTCAGGCGAGAGTTTGCGGACAATGTTGCCACATGGTGCGACGGCATGGCGGCGGCGGCGGCGGCGCGGCAACGCGCGTGGCGAATAAAAATTTAGGTCACTCTCGTACTGCCCTCGATTCATTCAGCTCAATCGTGCGTTGGGTCGATGTATGATAGTGGTGTAAATAAAAACACGTGGCCGGCTTAGTGATCGCCTGCTTCGATTCCAACCTGTTGCCAGTATTACCAATTTATTTTTAATCGCCCTAAGTATTCAGTCGCAGCCAACTCTAACTATTTTCAATCACCGCTCACGCCGGCTACTGACTTAACTACATTTTCATGCAATTATTTCATCCAACTAACTCAATATTCCATGTATAAAAACGTTTATAAATTAAGTTATATTGCGACATGAATACTGCAGGCTTTAAAAATACCCGCAGACGTTTTTTTTTATTTTATTTAAGCCTATAAAGTAACTGGCATGTTTAAAGCGTTATCATGTAAAATGCAGCCAATGATGAGTGACATACAACCGGCCAGTATTTAAAAACAACAAAAGGCCGTCTGAAAAACCAGCCAGTGCCGGGCTGTCTCGAAAAACGCGAAAATCGATATCGTCTGCGCCGGCAGAGGCCAGTAATTGGGAAATGCATTCTACGCGTTTATTTTTCACTTTTCCTGTTCTCTTTCCGCTGTTCCCTTTCCTTTTGTACAAAAATGTACAGCTATTTGACACGACCGAAAGAAAAAAAAAACTACATTTGTTTCAAATACATAATAAGAGAAAATTTAGACAGATATAAGATGAAATGAAATTTCTTAGGAAACCATGAATAATGAGTTTCAAATAATAAAAGAAAATGTTCTACGTTAATAAAGCTGTGTATAAATGTCTACGTAGAGCTTTTACGGGCAACGTAAATTTTAATTTACGAAGGTTTCACGAGCAACGTAATTGACTTTACGACTCATATCAACTGCAATTAGCCGTTGCGGCCATGTGCTGTTTAAACCTGGCTGAAATATTAAAAAGTAAAATTTAAATTTGAGAATGGAATTGCTCCCGCGGGATTCAAGATGAATTCTGTGTTTATATCATTTATGTGACAATGATTTTTTTAATATACTAGGCGTGAATTTCATACAGGTATGTATGTGCTGGCTGTGTACCTATTGTTTACTACTTAGATTAAAATATTATTCATGTTGTTAGGTACCTACAGTAGATACTTACATCATAATTATATTACTATTACTCATAAATTCTACTGCGCCGTACTATGAAGGAAGATTGCGCAACATTCTACGAACTAAGTAAAGATTCTGCTTTTTTTAATACAAGCTACATTCCTGTACCTATGAGCTTTTACTGAGAAAGATTAAGTTTTCATCATTCATCAATATCCATTGCAAATCTATATACTTATAAAATCTATAATATTAGGTACATCACAAAACATCAACAAGTTTCTTTACTCACTGCGAACCTAGAATTTGGAAAAATCTGCAAACATTAAGATATTTCGGTGTAAGAGCACTTGAAATTAAACAAGATGTAAAATGGCTTGAAACAATTTCCAGATTTCCAGGCGTTTAAAAACATTTTACATTTATCTGCAACATTTGACAGATACATATAACATACAATATAATTAATCTTAATCGCACATAAACAACACATTTAAAATGGAACAAAATTACAGAAACAAAGTGCAAGTAGGCGGTCTTATTGCTAGGATAGCAATCAATGTCTGCCCGGTAAACTTTTAGGAGTAAATTAGATAATGTAAATGTTTCTCATTATGTTCCTACATATTCCAAAACATTATTATGAGTGATAATATTTAAAAAAATAGTTGGCAACTATTATACCTTGGCTTTAAAGTTATAACCAGTATTCAAAGGGCTGCTGTCAGGTTGCATAAGGCAGTATTGTATTTAGGTTTAGCGGTAAAGTTGGTAGTCGCTTTCACTCGACTTTCTAAGGTAGGAAATACTTGTATTGTGCGCATTACGTCAGTCTGGAAGCATTTTACTTGACGTTGAGATGACATAATTAAATTTATTTTTTAATATAAAGCATTTATTTGATACCAATTTTTTTTAAACATGGTGATTATAAGACAGTTTTATTTCTATTCAATATTTTTTATTACAATAAATACATACATAAAATCACGCCTTTATCCCTAATGGGGTAGGTAGAGCAAAAACGACCCAAGGTCGTTCCGCCACGTCTAACAAGTTTTGAGGGTTATTATAGATGATTATGTATATTGCTATAGTGACGGGTTGTCAGCCCATCGCCTAAAATACACTGAAACCCTCGAATCCCTTAGCTGGTTTACAGCATGCCCGGGAGTAGATGCAGCTGGCACATTCTATGATTTTCTATCACTCCCAGTCCAGCATGGAAGTATTACAACCTATTCTATTATTGTTGTTTCATTATAACTCTTGTGTTTTTTTATTTATCGTATTAGCTATTATTTATTAGTTTTATTTAGATTCCAAGTCAAATTGTCAAATTGTAATTTTTAGATATTTAAACCTTCTGCGTCAAAAATAACATAATACCGACTTCCGCCGCTGAAACGTATAATGATTCAATTATTTTCGTATAAATAATTATATTCTTAATGTCAAGGTAAATGCATGCGTCACTAATGACCAGTGAATAATATATATTTCACGTGTCAAATAAATAGGATATGTTTTGAACATTTCTGTTTTTTGTGATCTTAGAAGAATGGCGTTAGGGATAGATAGATTTTAAATTAAAACTACACATACTTTTATCACGATACCGCAAAAATACTAAAAATTGTAGCGAAAAGAAATACCGTTTAGCGATAGATCATATTTTTTCAGATTAGGTATTTGTAAATACCTGAAACCCACAGATCACCAAATTATTCAGCGGGTTTCGCGGCCTGTAGTTTATTTATGTTCTTAGCATAATATGTTACGCGGTTTTTCGGGTGCTTCGGATACGATTCTACAACCCTCACTAAAAAGACAGTCCCTGCTTCTTAAATAAGGTAATGAGGGCACTTGCCGGTCGCCTACCAGAGCTTAGACTACGCACGATAGAAGGTCCATTCTTCTTAAACAAGGTAACAAGGACATTAAACGGCCTAGTGGCAACGGGTGTAGATTGCGTGTAGCAACTCCCCGCCTTTAGTCCGGTCATGCATTATGCACTCAGTAGCATAGTGCAAATAGGTCCTTTCAAAAAAAACAAAAAAAAAGGCCTAGTAGCGACAACATGTTGGTTATAAAATAGTAGTGGAAATGCGAATCTCGTGTCGTCATGCCGTGTCGTTTGACGCAGACGGCACGGCGCGCAGTCACGCCTGCTACTGCTAGTAATGTGTGACAACTACCACTTACTCCATTCACGACATCACACCACGTGGTGGAAACGCTTGTTTATATTTTATTTTGTAGGGCATTGAGCTGAGTACCTGTTGTTGTGGAAAACAAACCTTTTTAAAAACAATAAGGATTCTAGCATAGGGGCTCTACCTACCTTTAAATGCATATCAATAAGAAATTAAATGATGTAAAAGAAAATGAAACAAGCGCAAAAATAGGACGATTCAGTATAAAGCCTGAAATATTTTGTCTTGGTAGAGTTCCGCAAAAAACTTTCGGATTTCGAACTTCACAAATCCGCAACCCATCAAAATCTAAACTTGGCGACATCCCGATCCGAATTAGAATCGAATGAGGGGGGGGGACCGATCCGTTGTTTACAAACAAACTAAATCGGTCCCATTCACCGTCAGAGGCTCATATTTCGTGCGGCCCGCGGGACCGGCCGCTCAGACAGGCGTAAGATATCCCCACGTAGGGTTGCCTGCGAAAAATATCAACCATGTCGTTCGACTGGAAAACCCCTTCGATAAGGAGAAGAAATACGCTTGAACAATCAAGTTTTCATGTAGATATTTTCTTCTACTGACATAGAATTACAGGTACCACCAAAAACCTCTCTAAAAGAATAATAACATCTCTAGATAAGAAAATTGGTGTTTGTAGTGACAACCCTATGTAAGAAATCCGCAGAATCCGGTACTTGAACTTCACGCTTACATGCACCCGCATTGGGACGTGTCTACCTTAACGCATCGCGACCATGACCACGATAGAGTCATCTACATTTTATATAACAGAGCTGCAGGACGTTTTAAAACAAAATTGAAAGAGTAGAATCCTTTATTTTATAGCATCCAGATTTTAAATACTTGCAACAATTTTGCAGTCATTTGAAACTGAACCAAATGAACAGTCATTTAAAAATTATTTGTATTCACAAAACAATTATTGCATGATCTACAGGCTCCGACTTTTCACCAAAATATAGGCCTCTTAGAATATCCTAGAGGACTCTGGCAGCAGGCAGCCCTACGCGAGATATCCTCAGAATCCGCCCTTGAACTTGTAAGTCAACGCGGTTCACGCAGTCACGCGCGCCCTCTACCGGGACGCTTACCTTATCTCGGGAGATTATCTCAGATTTACCTACTCGCCTATTTACTAAGGCATTGCGTTTGTGAGGAATTTCCGAGCGGAGATTTTGCGGTTTATTCGAGAGCTGTAATATTGTTACGGCATTCCTTCTTTGCTCTGAAATGAGGGAAATTTATTCTCCAATGTACGGTATGAAATTCAAAAATCACATTTTAAAAACAAAAGTTTAGGTGAAGTTTAAATTAAAACGTTTTAAGGTACCGTTACTTTTTCCTAACTACCTCTGTGGTCTAGTGGTCTGAGCTATTATGGGCTCTCGATCCGGAGGTTCTTGGTTCGATTCCTAATTCTCCGAGAAGGAAAAGGATTCCGTTCTTCGGAGGGCACGTTAAGCCGTCGGTCCCGGTCGCTGTCATTGATAGTGGTCGTTACACAAACCATGTCAGAGGCCTATTGTGTATATGCTGTGCTATTAGGCGGTTTAAAAACTCTGACACCAGGGTTCATCGGGTCGATCGACTTGATACCCGTACGACAGAAAAAGAAGAAGCAAAATTACTTTAGTAGTTTAGTACTTTACTCTTTTAAATTTAAATACCAACCAAAATCACTAAAATCAACCTTCATTTTAAAACTAACTCAGTAATAACAAGCCGCAAATTCAAGGTGAACTGCTCAGCAAAAGCAATTCCTCGACCACACATATCCTTGTAACGAAGGACACAATTCCACCAGACACGCCGCAGACGTGTGAACTTTACCCGGCCATACACCCGGTTATACTCTCGTGTAAAACGTGCCAACAATCTCCTTGCCACATACGCTCGTGTAAATAATCACACCCGGATGCCAACACCCGGCTCCCGGTGGGACTACCCACGATTAGATTAAATACGCGAACAATGCTCTCGTAGTTGTGGCGTAAAAATGCATGAGCTTTTCCGATAGACCGCAGACTGTCCGTGAACTTTAACCGGGTTTATTCCCGGTTATGTTTTTCGTGTGAAATTGTCCGAATATTTCTGGTTGTATTTTTCGTGTCCAGTTTTGTGTTTTCTTATTATCTTGCATTCTTTCGCAAAAATAATCGCGACAGTTAGTGTTTTTATCCTCTTCATTTTACCGCGATACGCCCCATCGTCTGTTATCCATAATAAACGTTTTGATAGCATTGAGTGCTGCCATAAACTGCTAATGGTCGTCATCAAAACAAACCTTGGAATCCTCAATGCTTTGAAAATCGACACTAAAAGCAGCTAGGAAATCGTTTTATTCCAGCAACTAATAGATGAGACTATTCATTTTCGTTACTCTTCTCATTATTGCTCATTCTTTTTTTATACGGGTTATTTTCGAGAACAATTTTCGTTACACTGAAAATAAAATGAGTCCTAAATCAAAGTGTCCAGCAAACATCCCTAACCTACCCCAACATGTAAACCCGGAGTTTTCAGACCCGGGTCACTTTCCCGGTCGATAACCCGGGGGACTCCTCGACATCTCACCCGGACATCCGGCTTTTTCATTCAGTTAGCGATTTGTCCGCTTGTTCGAGATTTCATTTTCCTTTCCGACCATTTCGGAGTTAAATTGTATTGTTATCGTGAAGTTTATCTTTATTTGTATCAAAGTGTTCTAATATTTGTCTCATTCATATCTGCCGCAATTACATAAATGTTATTAATAAACACTAGCTATTATCTTTCTATTAGTAGAACGATAACATTTATAACTGACCTATTACAATAGAGATAGAAGCACGTAGTGTAAATAAATCTGTGGGTAAAAACCGGGTACCTACCCGGGGATGTACCCGGGAGTTATCGTATTATCCGGGTCGTTATCTAAAGCGGGATTGTCTGGGCGACAACATGCCCTTTCACCCTAGACCAGACTGGATATGCTTATCTTTCTATTTTGTCGTTTATAGGAATTCATGAATATTATTTGTGTTGTCCTTTTTGAAAGCAAAAAATAACTGATAGATCGAAGGCAAAGAATTCATTTTGAGATGATTGGGTAAACATAGTTAGACATTTTGAATCTCTCACAGTATTGTAAGGAACTTTATTTTTTGATTCCTTTTTAGCGTTAGATTATTCAGTTAGTAAGTGTTTTACTTATTTAGTATATAATACTAATTCGAATCTATCTTTTTCCAGGTCTTGCAAGACATCAAGGTAAATATACAAATCATATTTGAATTTATCAATTTCTAACCTTATGTGTTTTTTCCCATTTCTGTTCATTGCACGTCTTCTGTATACATTTGTACTATTTCATTTGTTTTGTAGATTTTCATTTCCTCCTTTAGTTCCAACATTTTTTTAGCGATGTTGCAAATTTTTCTTTCTCAAATTCCCTTTCTCTTGCTGTTACTTTTATAGTCATTGTTATCATGATTTCTGTATATTTTATAAAATAGTTTCTTTATTTCGTCTTTCAGCTTATTTTCTGTAGTTTATTAGCAGCTAACACTTTCTCTATGTTTAGCTTACTCATGGCATGTTGTAGTGTTTGTTTTTAGTCTGCGATTGTATTCTTCAAAATCATCGCTGATGCGGAACGGTATGTAAGTATTTCAGAAAAAACGTTTTGTGACAAAATTCTTACCGAAAATCCAGATGAGCACAAAGATGGAGAAAATAATTAAATGAAATCGAATTCGAACGAAGTTACCCTCCAATTTAGGGAATTTCAGAATCTTGAATTTCCGTATTAGGTAAAAACATGACGTCTGAAATACATAAAATGACTAAGACACATCGCATCCGTGAAGGTTCGATACGTACCCCCCTCGGGTGGGGGTGTAGACCCCCCGTAGAAGGGGGGCCGGTCGATGGGTCACTGACCCCGGGAGGATTTCGAACCCACCCTCCACCTACTTACTTATTTATTAAAATTTCGTACTTTGTTGCAACGCAATTTGTTGAGAAAGTTTAATTTTACAATTCCAGTTTCATCTTTAAGGAACATAAAGGGCCAATTGGGGAAATGACTTCGTAATTAGATTTCCGAATTCTTGTTTTTGATGTTGAGTTGAGTGATTCTGATAACTGCATTATGCGGTCTCTTCTTCTGTTTTTGAGTAACTTAGGCTCGTATTTATAAAGCGATCTCAAGATTGAGAACAATATTAAGTATGGATTTGACAGGTCGTTTTGTACTGAAATGACATTTCTGATACGAACTCAAACTCGCTGTCACTCTTGAGAGATGATTATAAATACGGGTCTTAATCTTTTTGGAATTTGCTCTTTGCATCACCTTTTCTGTCTCTATACTTTTCTATTTCTTCTATGTTTTACATAGCATAGGTATCAAAATGGAAATGTTCTTTAATTCTGCGCTTCCAAAACTCTTTCATAATGCGCACGGCAAAAGAATGGAACTCACTACTTGCGTCTGTGTTTCCGAATGCTTACAACCCCCAACACTTCAAAGTTAGAGTGAACAGGCATCTTCTGGGTGAGCCCGCTCCATCGTCGACTCCGTCTCAGTCGCTCCCGACCTAGACTGGAGTCAAGAGCAAACCCATCCTAAAAAAAAGCCCTTCTTGACTGATTTTGTGTTTATTTTAGATCTCGTTTTGATCATAATCTTTATCAACAAGAGATTTCAGTCATTCATAAAAAATATACCTACCTACATGAATATAGTTATAGGTTAGGTACTTCAATTCAATACTTGTTTGTATGTTGTAGAGAGTAGAGTCTCTTATCTTGATCTGCTTGAATAAATTCAACATTTTGAATGGAACAACAAATGTCGTAGCTATTGCAACGTTTAATAACATGCTGTAATGCAACTGTTATCATTGAAACTATTTCCAACAATTTTACGGTTTCCAAGAAATAAATTGATCAGGCCAACGCACTGATAACAACTAGTTACTAACTACCGATAACCACATGCATGGACTTATTCTATCTAACTGTAGGTACATTATGCATTCATATCGAACCCATAATCTAAAGACGTAAAGTTCAAATTTAAAACTGAATTTTCCGTTCCTCTCTATCAAGTAAGCACCTCTCTTTCTGTCCACAATCGCCAACGGAGATTCTATTTACAAAACATTGGGAGCGACGTTGCCATTGCGCTTGGGCATGATGTGACGTCATATGCGCGTGCGCTGTCTTTCTCGCTACGTCTCGTTCTAAACAGTGGTCCACAAGCAGTAACTTTTGAAGGTCAGGCCACAAAATATACGTATCTAGTATAATTAACCATACTTATATCACGATGATCAAGATTTGAAAGAATTGACGTTGATGTTGTAGAGTCATTTAAAAAAAACAAGAACCTATTAGGTCTTTAGTTTTTGCTTGAATGTTTACAACGATATGCGAGACTACGACAATACCTAAGTATTTTACGGAAATTATTAAAAAAAAACTAAATTTAACTAAATTAAACTAAATTAAACTTAGCACATGAAACTTCGATATATCCAGGAATCTTTCGATACTACAGTCAATCTTCATAACATTTTATGTTAATCATAAGTTTTTCATATGCACCTTACAACATTGGATACAAGAAAGTTCATAACAGTAACAAGATTTGTCAGAACGTAGCCACCGACTTCAACGATCCGCTCAGAAGATTTTTCGAATATCTCTGACAAAGTATACCTTTATCTTTGGCCAGTATGAAAACCGTTGAAGAAATTCAAATCCCTAATTCCTACAGTTTACCAGCCAGTCCAAAAAGCGTTGAAGAAATTCAAATCCCGAATACCTACAGTTTGCCAGCCAGTCGAAAAACCGTTGGAGAAATTCAAATCTCGAATGACGTTCCATCCAGGTTCATATAAACCAGCCAGACATGATCACGTCTATGTTTGGACAATTGTCGCGGATGTTTCTGTAAACATGGGGGGCAATTAGTAGCCCTGTTGCTACAATCATTCTACTATTTATTAAACATTACCTAATGTTATCGGTTATACCATAACAATGGAAGAAGCTTATTAAATAGCGTCTATGTTATTCAATGGTTCTATAGAATGTTCGAAATTTGAGATTTAAAGTTGAGGAGTAGAATTCCATCTATTTATGGAACAATTATATTGTACCTATAGCCTGATTCGTTTCAAGGCGAAATGAATAGGTATTAGGTCTGGTCTATATTCGTTAGTGCGTTCTCTAATTTGCTACGTCACCATCAAATGTTATTTTACCATCATCTACTCGTGAATTTGTTTAAAATTCTTTAAAATACTAGAAAAAGTATATTATTTGGGATATTTATCATCGCAATAGTTAACGCGGCTGAAACCGCGGGCGGAAAGCTAGTAGAAAATATAACTACAACTCGTACTACAAAAGTAAGTTTTTAATTAACGTTCAGGCAAAGTAAAAGTAAAACTTTATGGGTATAAAAAAACCAGCATAAATTTATAGATTTGAGGTCATGAGACACTTGTACCTCAAGAAAAGCAAGAAAAAAAAACGCAACTAGTGCGGCGGAAGCAATCAATCCTGAACATAATAGATTCAGCGCGGGAAGGTTAGGGATCAATCGACGTACAATGCCAGACCTTCGGGGTTATTTAGCCGACGACCCACTACTGCGTCTCAAGTTTACTTGGCACTCATTTTTAAAATGTTATTTACTTTTTTTTTCTCTACTACCTATCCTGTCTTTTGTATTTCCAACGTTGATGGAATTATTTAGTAATTTCTAACGCAATAGAACGGAGAACAAGAATGTGTAGAGTTTGTGAAAATATCAAGATTCTAGCGCCATCTGTCATCAAGTAGCAATAAATACAAACAAATTTCTTCACCAACATTTTTATATTCATTTTACGTATCATTCATCGCATTAAATGCAATAAATAAAATTGTAGAACTGTGTTGTTATGAGCACCAAATTATTTATTAATATTTTTACTAAGCCCAAAAAATTAGCTAGATATTATAAATAATTTTAAATTGTTGCATACAAATAACTTAAACCTACTAAGTAGCATACACATAACATAATAGCAACTAGCAACCATGAATTTATTAGCATCTCTATAATTTTCCTCGACTCGAATAATTTTCGTTTGAACACAATACCGCAAGTATTTATACAAAGTTCACACCGCGAACAATAATTGTTTTAGTTCACTAAACACATAAATCCAGTTGTGTGACATTAACAGTTTTACATTTATACTGTGTTTCTGTTTGTTTGGCTTGGCACCACCCCAGCTAGGTAGCTAGTGTTGATTTGTGTCATATTTTATTGTGTATTGAATTTATTTATGATTAAAGGATTATTGCTTTGAATTTAAAATTGTAAAAATAATTATGGTAGTAAATAATTCTTTCAAATCTATGAGTACCTAATGGGTGTAAATTTTTTATTGTTATATCTTTTCTCCGCAAAGCTCACAAAAGAATATTTATCAAAATGTAATTTCATTTTGAGTAGGTACCTATATCAGTTTCGACAATCTATTTTATCGACTATTAGTAAAAAAAAATGGTAAGTACCTCGGCTCGGTAATCAAAAATATTTTTAATATCACTTAAAAATAAAACTTAACCTATTCATAAACTCAATCCCATTTTGTCATTAATTTTCATTTGAAAAACCGTAAAAGCGGAACGCCCTGAAATGGTTGTGCTTTACGACCTAGAGCGGATATTCCAGATTTATAGCAGACATATTGCAAGTACACGTATTATTATTATTATTGGTACATACGACTGTTTCAATTTTAAGCTCGTAGGGATCATAGCGCTTAGGAGTATAGTTCTTAACTTATTTAGAAAGAAAAATAGAAGAACTTTGCATACTTAGTTGAGAGTGTACTTGAACCTGCAGCAGATAGTTTCTTTTTGCACAAAAAAAGTAAGGAAACACCTACAAAGATAGTTGCAAATAGGGTTTTATTCGTTACTAGCTGTCCGCCCGCGGTTTCACCCGCGTTAAATGAGTTTTTCAGTGGAAAAGGTTTGTCGGCGGTGAAAAGTAGCCTATGTCCTATTCCAGGACCTAACCTCTATCGACCTGTCCACTGGTTGGAGCGTGATTGAGTAACAAATATCCAAACTATCGCATTTATAATATTAGTAGGTTTTAATTCCAACGTTTTAAAATTGACTTAATTTAATAAATTAGATAGCATTTATTTTATACATACATACATACATATAATCACGCCTATATCCCTAATGGGGTAGGCAGAGCGTAAACGACCTAAACAAAGGTCGTTCCACCACGTCTGACAAGTTTTGAGGGTAATTCAAGATAGATCTGTATATTGCTATAGTGACAGGTTGTCAGCCCATCGCCTAAATTACAATACTGAAACCCTCAAATCCCTTAGCTGATTTTTACAGCATGCCCGGGAGGAGATGCAGCTGGCACATTCTATGTTTTTCTATCACTCCCAGACCAGCATGGAAGTATTTTATAAACAGTGCATAATGTCTTTTACTCGCATATTTCTCTCACCAAATTCTCCAACAATCCAAGATGTTTACAGCATACCTGTGCGTGTGGTTGATTAATTATCAGGCGCGACTGGCGATCTGATAACACAACCCATCCTTATCTATCTGGGTCGGTAAACGCCCTTCCCACGAATTACGAGGCAAGTGTAAGATTGATCGATATGGCAGCCTAGCGTGAAAATGTTGAGGTTATCTATTAGAATGATCTGGTTTAATAATGCGGCAAAGAATATTTGCATCTGCAAAATGGTGCAGAATATTTTGTGTAAATGGCGTTAGGGGCTAGGAAAAGCACGCCTTTGTATAAAATTGCACCAAAAAACCTTTGTTTTTCTTTACGAATTAGTACTATTATATATTCTGTGGCATAACTGTTAATCAGATTGCAATTTATTTTCTCATTTAAATCATAAAATATCACCGCTGCTGCAAATAGGCTTCAAACTACCAGAAGAAATTTTCTTTATTAACGGTCGTAAGGTTGACGACCTGAGGAGCTGTGATTTGGACTAAAATATGATCTTGTAATTTTTTAAATAAAAAAATTAAAACGCGACTGTAGCACCAAACACACAGACGTTGGACTTTTGAGACTATTTTTTAAGCTTTCGTAGACTCCTACGCATTTAAAATCTAGGTACTAGGTTTCCAACTATTTCTATTCATAATTTAATATCCTTAAAATTCTAAATATCTCCTTAAGAAGTGTGTACACAGTCGGACAATAAGTCAGAATACAGCGGCGATACAAAGCCGCCGTCCATTAGACGTAAACAAAAGCTTTTGTCCAGCGGCGGCCAAACTCCCGGCTTTGTCCAACTTTAGGTTGTGTTGTGTTTAAATCTTATTTAAAGTAGAAAGGGAATTTAGAAAAGGTACTGAATTTGTAAATGAAGACGTTACAATAATAAACTCAAGCAGATATAATTAATTTAATTTAATAATGTTGAATCATTTAAAATTAATATTATTATATTTTTCTATTTTTATTTTATTTTGCCAGCGTCTATCTATGTATATCTAAATAAAAGCTTTTCTCCAGCGGCGGACAAACTCGGTTTTGTCCAACTATGAGTAACCGCCTTTAAGTTGTGTTTCAATTGCCTTAGTCTTTTGTTTAGTCCTATTCATTATATAATAGTGAAATTGTAGAAAAGGTAATCAATTTGTAATGAAGATCACAAAATAAGAAACATACACACAAATCACGCCTTTATCCCTAGAGGGGTAGGCAGAGCAAAAACGACCTAAACAAAAGTCTAAGTCTAAGTCAAAAGAAGTTTTGAGGGTTATTACAGATGATAATGTATATTGGTATAGTGACAGGTTGTCAGCCCATCGCCTATAAATTGCAATACACTAAGAAACGCTACACGTATTATGAAATTAATTGCGTGGCCCGAGTCGAATTTATTATTTTCTTTCTTTCATATTTATATGAAATAAAAATTGCTTTGTGAGTGCTAAAATATCCTCGAGAATTTTATGGTTTCATTTCAATAGTTATACGGTAAGGCCGCGAAATACGGTAAGGCCTCTTAAGATGAAGTACGAAAATTTAAAACTCGTCCAATATAATTTGTCACTTTTATTTTAAGTTTGATATATTTACCTCCATGTTACCGGTATTATTGGCAGCTCCTATTCGGCCAAGGACACACCGCCTTTGATCTGTTGGCACGAGCTCAAACGAGTCCAAATCACGGACACAAAGGTATTTCACGTCATTCTACATTATTCAACGACATGTATCGCTATTTTCACTGCAATTGGATGTTTTGACAATTCTGATATTGTACGTGATTTATTGTCGACTCTGATGAAATGTTGTTTTTGTTTATTTTGAAATTATATGTGAAAACGAAATGATAAGTAATTTCGATACCAAGTAATTAACTTGTTTTTATTTGAGAAATATTTGCTTTTAACCACTTCCTCGGCTAGATACTATGTTATCCACGGGCGTATGCGAGGTTAATTCATAGTGTAGCGAACTTAACCCGAAAAACCAACTTCACTATAATCACTTTATTGTAAATACTTTCCCCCAATCACACATACCTATCCGTAGGTAATGGTAATAAATGGGATATGCGCCAGAGTCGGTGTTCAGCGCACCATGCACGATGCATTGTCTGCGGATATGGTCCGATGGTTCGGTGTAGTACAGACGGAGAGACAAGTGGATCTTGTGTTGAGGTGCACTAACTGTTACCTGGTGCCAGGCAAAACACCTGCAAAAAGTTCAGCGCGGAACGATCGGCAGGTAATAGGTACATCAGCGGAATATTTTTTAGCATCACGACGTAAAATTTTCCGCTGAACTTTATGCAGTAGTTTTTATAATTTACTTTAATTAGGTCTTCAATAATGAAGAAAATATGATCGCTTAAAAAAACAAATTCAGGCAGATTCCTTAAATTTACGTCTACAACATGTCTAACAATAACATTGTTATCATTTTAAGCGAACACCTTTAGAATATCGTTTGTACCTATTGCAAAACGACCAAATAGAATTTTAGTTACAAAAGCACTTTGGCACGCAATTGTCCAAAAGATAAGATCATCCCTCATCCTTCTTTAACAAGACGTTTGCTTTCCATTTCTCAACAATTTGCAAACGGCATAAAAGATTATTCATAAATAAGTAATTGCGTATCTTTCGCTTGATGCAATCTTTAGAAATATAGAAATTGCATAATAGAAATACAAACAGCTGTGGGTAGGTTTTTATTATTGTCTTCCGGTAGAATGCGTTTTATGACTAGCTTTTGTATCAAATTTCAATTTCTGCTCCTATTATTAAATCATTATAATGGGATCAATTTTATTTGGAAAAGATTTGCCCAGGAGCGTTTTATTAGAGCTTTTATGGGAATTATAATTTTTATTGCCCTGAAATCGTTGTATCAATAAGAAACAGATCATTGTCTTGTATTTTTTGTCATGACATGATTAAACTCGCCAGATAGTTTTATATGCCAACTACCGTCCTGATTTCAAAAATCTCTTTCATCATTAGAAAGTTTACCCAGAATACTAACTAGAATTACAAATATTTATTCAAATTAGTAAAAAGATATTTACCTACTTGCAATTTAATTTATTACATCAATAATAAGCAAACCCATAAACGCTCACCGGAAATCACTTTCCAATACAAACAAATTATACACAGACAGACAGACCGCAAATACAGCTTATTACAGCTATCATCATAATAACTACCCTACTTTAATGTTAACTAAATTATAACGTAAACGAGCAATAATTTAACATTTTCTGTTTCTATTTTAGTCCAGTAAATGAAGGGGTTAAAATCGCATCAAAGACAATTAAAGTAAATGGGTTTGCAACGATTTTATAATTAGTTGTAAAAATGCGTTTATCGATAAAATAAAATTGATAGCTATGGTCTGGTCATTGCCATAGGCCCCTTCTTTTTCATAGAGTACACTTTAAGAACATTTCTATATCTATTCAAAATAAATAAATAAAGTATTTAAATGATGAAGAGTTTAAAAGACAATGCTGTACATCACTCCGTAGCATAAAATAAAGTTGTCCCCCGTGTCTGTTTGTTTATCCTCTAACCCTTTTAATATCTACCATTATTATATTCAATTGCTCTACCATTGAACATTTAATACAACGTTCTTCATACAAATATTTTTGTATCGACTCGACTATTTCCAATCTCAAATTGCCATCGTGCAGGGCTCCTCAATCGCTGGTTCGTCAATATATCCTCCAATCAGAAAGCACGATTCAAAAAAGGAAGAGGCCATTGAGAGAAATGAGCCACATTACAGTTAATACGTTATGGATATTGAGATGCTCCATTTTGTACTACCAACATTATGCCATTAAATAAATATACCTGCCATTTATTTATTTATTTATTTAACCATTTATTGTACACAGAAAGATACAAAGGACAAAATACATAGGAAACACAGACACAACAGGCACTGCTTATCTCTAAAAAGAAATTTCTTACAGCAGACCTACAGAAGTGAAATGGCAATAAAACGATACGCGGATAAGACGTGCACAATATACCTACTTACTTAACAAAACATAAAATGGAACAAGTACAATCAGAATCTAAAGATAAAAACCAAAACTATTACTAAGACTTGCCATTGAATAATAACTTCGTATAAAAATAATGACTGTGAATTTGGTATTATCTGATAAATATTTATAGATCAAACGATTCCATATATTCACATTAATTTAGAGATCATTTATGTAGTAACTGGGTACCATCGTTAAAATATTATTGTTTATTCTTATCTCAAAAAAAAAAAAAACACCTGTCCTTTCTCTAATAATCTTGCTTTAGTTCTTCTTCAAAATATTCTCTACTTCCCTCCTATAAACTTTCTTCTCTTGTCCCACAGAGCTACCGCGGTCGCAAGCCCCTCGGCGGAGGTGCGGGGGTGGTTCCCGGAGTGGGGCTGAGTCCAGGGCTGCCGGCCGCAGCATCACCGTCGCCGGCGCCTGCTGCCACCGCCGCCGTGCCGTCGCCAGCGCCTGCTACTACACCCAACATGAAGCAGGAGCACCCTTCACAGCCTATGGTAGGTTACCTCATGTCTTTCAGTAGTTGGGAGATGGATATATTCGAATATGGCGGATATTTTTAAGTGGTATGGACTCTACGTCTTTGTGACCTATCCCAAGCTAAAAAGGTCAGGCTTTTGTTCAAGTAATAATTCAAGCGGTGGTATAAGCTCAACGTAAAACTGGTTTTGTGACTATCTACCGATGTTCTACGCCTAACTACCAGCTTTATTAGTTAAGTACCGTCATCTTGACGGAATTTAGCAATGAGTATTAATCTATCTGTAATTTGTAGTAGTGTGATGAAAAATAGTGCGCCCGCGTCTTTATATCAAACAATCTGTAACGCTGTCTAATCAGCCACAAGCCACAAAACGGCTATCAATCCACTGCCAATTGCCAACATGAATGACGGGACGGGACAACTCAATCGCAGATGAGTAATGTAGTGTAATTAGTAGTGTTATCTCTACGCCGACTGTTAATTGTTTTGTTGCCTAACCTAGCCTAATTGATTTCAAGTTAAGTAAAGTCATCTATGCACAGAAAACACTATAGATAATTAAACATTTGTTTTAAAGCATAAATGGAGTGATTATAACCGTGAAAGTGAACCAGTTTCTTCGAGTAAACATACCTACTACGATACGATTAGGGTTGTACGAAATCTCTAGAAAATTGGTCTTGGAAAGACTGACAAAGAATCATTCTTTTTAGGTGGAAAAGAGCGGTAAAGATTTTAACTAACTACAGTAACTCGACCATAAACACACTTAAGGTACTTACTTTGTAAATATTTCACCAATGTAGGTACTTATCATACTTTTTGTTTTATGAAGTCGTATAAAATGCAATGCTTTTTAGCTTACATAAAAACTATTAAAAGGGGCAAAAAGTATTCAATGTGAAATTTATACAGCAATCTAGTAACTGGTTGTACTGTAACTACACTATTAAGGCATTACAGGTTGCCGTGCAGCTAACGACGACATTTATGTAAACAAGTGTACATTTGATATGAGTAATTATTTGACAAGCTAACTAGGTTTGTGAATGAATGGTAGTTTGAATTTAAACTATAGTGGACGTATTTTGCTTTGTTTATTGGTAGTCTTTGTAAGATCACCAGGAATTGACGCAACGCGGCCTGCACTTATCAAGAACAGAATAGGTGCAATAAAAAGCTTTATTTACTATGCAAAAAGATACGACATTTCAAAGACAGAAATCGAAAATTTCTTATATCACTTCGTGGTACATGCTTTGCGTATTGGAAGTCAAAATCGTAGGACGTCTTATTTTACTTTTTGCCATAAACAATTTCGTTATTGCAATTCCGTGCTTTTCCCAAAGTAAATAGCAGATATTTTATTTTAAATGTGCAATAACGGATATAACTAGCAGTCGCAAGTCGAGGCAAGTTGGAAATTTTTAATTTGCGCCCCGCGACGCCCAACTTTGGCAATTTCTGCAATTTCTGCGCGCCGCCAGCGAGCGAGGGAATTTATTGCCAGTTTGGATACTCATGTGTGCTTTAATGAAAAGCATACCAATAGCGAAAGATAAATCGCACTTTTAATGACAAAATTATGTGTTAAAAACAAAGAAATCTCAGAATCAGATGACCCAAATGCTGGTATAGTTCAAGTAACGAAACTGATTGAACTTACTTATATCAATGGAAAAAGTAAAGTTGCAGTCCCAAAACAAACTGAATGAGATAACTTTAAAGCTCTATAAAGCAATTAAAATAACAAATTAATAACGACGAAGACAGCAACGATAACAATATAATTAATTCTGTTCATACAATTTAATTTATAGCTAAAATACAAAGTAATACAAATGAGTTAGTTATGGCCGTCAGGACAATGGCGCGAAAACAATGTGACGTTCCATTATAAGCTTATGAATTATTATATAAGTTCACTAGACTATACCGAGTATTATTAATATTATGAATAGTCGACGATGTTTAGGAAACAATGTCTGGGTATGTTTAAAATTTGCAAATATTGATGGTAGAGTCAATAAATAATAATGGTACTAGAAGTTTCTTGAAAATCAAGTTACCTAATTCTATTGTGGATTTCTGTTGTGATGTGACAGAGGCCCCTCTACTTGCATTCATAGAATGTTTGATAAGAGAAACAACTGGCACATTCTATATTTTTTACGATCGCAATCTAGCTTAGAAAATTTTATCCGAACTGTTAACAAGAAGTAACGAAATACACCACCGCGGCGGTCCGTAGTTAATCCCATCATAAACAGCGTAATACAATTTAAAATTCACCAAATTACTGCGACGCCGCCATATTACAATTGTAATTCTGTAATTTCTGTAATTTTGCATAATAAACACGAGCGGATTCGTTATTGAATCTCATTACAGGGTGAAGTTGTAATTGCGACAGACGAACCACACACATCTTGATTTTATACATAACTTTGTTGTAAACTCACTTTGATGTCGAGACGAGATGTCTGAGAAAATTGTTAGAAGTAGGTAATAATTATATTAAAACTTTATATTTCGTTATTTTCGTATAAATAAATTACGGAACAACAATGTTAAAATCATATTATTTTAATAATTCAATCACAATTACGATAAATTTATTAGATATACTACTTAGAAAATAAACCATAACGTTTTGAATTATCTATTCATAAAATGTTGCCTCCCATATGTTTCATTACAGTTATCAAAATATTTTAACAAATTCATTTAAAAGAAAATGTTTCTACTTTTCCATAAACTTTTTATACCATAACAAATACAACTGCTCCGAGGTTTAAACTTCTTCCAAAAATAAGAATCTACAGAAGCTAAAGTAAAGTATTGTACACGACTTTGAAGGTTACGTATAATTTGTTTCATTTTACTTCGCCTGTTTGATGTTTGTTTGTAACTTATTTAATACCAGTAATAATACTCCCGGGCTTATTAAAAAATAATATCTTCCCTACCTGCATTTTTTGTGAAGCTCGCTAATGCAGCCTATATTAAATTTAATGTTCTCTGCTTTCTTGCCCTCATCCGTAGGAAAGACGTAAAAAATCTTTGTAAGCAAGACGTATAACAGGATTTAATAAGTTTACATAAAAGACTGGTATTTTATTTAGGGGTCTTACCTTACTTCCATGCTTACTTCCATGCTTACTTCCATGCTTACTTCCATACTTCCATACTGGACTGGGAGCGATAGAAAAACATAGAATGTGCCAGCTGCATCTCCTCCCGGGCATGCTGTAAAAACCAGCTAAGGGATTTGAGGGTTTCGGTATATTGTAATTTAGGCGATGGGCGTCACTACAGCAATATACAGATCTATATCTTTAACAACCCTCAATACTTGTCAGACGTGGCGGACCGACCTATGTTTGGGTCGTTGACGTTTGCCTACCCCATAGGGATAAAAGCGTGATTTTATGTATGTATGTAATATGTATGTATGTCTTACCTGTGGTTAAATTAAACTTCAAGTATGAAGCTCAGTTGTAGATGATAGTAAATCCCTACAAGCTTTTAAGTTGTATCCCACACTAAATTGATTGTATCCAATTAACAATATATTTGACAAAACAATAATAATTATGACATGACAGTCATGATACACTTAAAAATGTTGAATCAGTTCTGATTAATTTGAATCTATAATATTATTTTCGCGTAACAGTTTTCAGTATCTCGCTCGCTATGTTTCAAACATGGCTGCAGGCAACTCCATAAATCTTACCTTTTTAAACTTAACTTAAAAGTAATAACTACATTCCTACCTAAGGTCATTAGGCTGACTAAGTGAAAAAACACGTAAAATGCAAAGAGAAAACGCTACTAATAGCCAAGGGGCGGCTGGAAGCAAACATTCAGAACAAAATTAAACATTACTTAGGGGACACCTTACGTTTTTACTGCGAAATAAGTACTCACTTTGCGAACTTATGACTGCTTTGGCTCCGTGTGTATTCACCAAATGTTTTTTGCAAGAGTAGGCTTCTTTGCTTTAGAGTTCTTGTGACATAGGTTGATTTTATGTAATAAAACGTAGGTAGGTAGCGATATAATGTATTATTCTTCAGTTATCATTTCTTCACTAGATCTTTAATAGTTTTACCTTTAGTTCAAATATGTCCCAACATATTTTCATCGAATAAGCTAAGCATGATGAGTTATCTAAAATGTAAAAATCTTGGATATGGTCAGGAAATGATTAAATAAAAACATCGACGTGTTCACGATATCAATGGTATATTTAGATATATAAACATTATTAGTACTCCCAAGAATTCGAATTAAATTACGACGGCCGTTGTAGTAAGAAACAAACATGTAACATAGGTACTGGCAATAAATGTACGCTCTTTTCATCATAACCTACCTACACAATATAAATTAAATAAAATGACCTACAACAAAATGTCATCTCTACTCTAGTAAACAGTGGTACGACCTCGGTCAACCTGTGATTACATTAGGGCAGTTTCACACGAGGCAAGGCAAACAATACACGAGGTCCAGCGCCAACCTCGACACCATTCATGGTTTGTGTTGACCGTTTACGTAATAATAATGTTCTATGATAAATTGTGTGTGACTGTTTCAAATATTTTAGGTAATCAACTTCTAGGATAATAAAGTTTGATCCAAATTGGATTCTTGTATTAAAAATAGTATTCCTATTCTAATCAGGTGGTGTTTCAATTGTTGCAGGCGCCTATGCCTTTCTACGCTGGAGACCCGAACAGATTCCCTACAACTTGGCAAACTGATCCATCACAAGGTAAAAAATCTCCTACTTAACTCAATTCATCATAAAATCTTTTTTTGCTTTCAGTATTTTCACAAATCAAATAACTTTTCACAGGTTGGCAGAACCAGTTCATCCAGCAACTTCCAACACAGACTGGACAGACCACGCTAGATTACCAAGGGAACCACACAGCGTACGCCACGTCACCTCACTACCAAGCCAACACCACGTACACCGTCCAGAACGTCGCAACCACCTTCGACGTCACCAGCAACACCTACTACCAAGCCCCAGTCCAGTCAGTGCCCGCCCAGAGACCGCCTTCCAACCGCGGAGCCTACACACCCGTGCCAAGCCCCAGAGCTCCTCACTACACCACGGAGTACCAACAGCAATACGCACAACAAGCCCCAACACCCGGAACGACCACCGGAAACGACTCGAGACCCGCTTCGGCTGCGTCCTACCCTAATTCTGTACCAACATCTTCAGCTCCAGTTTACACTGTGAGCCAGCAGAATTACGATAGAACGGAATACACAACCGAACACACAGAGGAGTTCACCAACATGAATAATGGCGAAAACGGGACGGGAGATACGAGTAACGATGGCGAAAAACAAGAACAGAACACCATGAATGGACAACATTCGGGAAACGCCGAGCCTGGATACCTGCAGGGGAGCAACGGTCCGCGAGCTTCACTAGATTGTAGCGGGTATTCGGGCGCTTACAACAGCGGACAGCAGTATAGAGAGAACGGTCAAGCCAACCAGAACGAATGGCAACAACGCCAGTGGCAACACAACCAAAGATTACAGAACCAACAGATGCAAAATCAGCAAATGCAGAATCAACAGCAGCAGCAACTTCAAAATCAACAACAAATGCAAAATCAACAGCAACAATTACAAAATCAACAGCAACAACAACAATTACAGAATCAACAGCAACAACAATTGCAGAATCAGCAGCAACAGCAGTTACAAAATCAGCAACAAATGCAAAATCAGCAGCAACAAATACAGAACCAACAACAAATGCAGAATCAAATTCAAAATCACCAAAACCAAATGCAACAAAATCAACAGATGCAGCAGCAGAATCAAGAATCTGAGCAGCAGATGTTTTCACAATCAGATAGAGTTAATTTAAACTCGAGACTGAAAACGATGATATTAAACAAACAGAACCACACGCGAGACGGCACCAACACGCCGCCAGACAAAGGAGACCCTGGAGAAGGGCCACCGCGGGTGATTGACGATAGAAAAGGCGGACTGGTTTCCGTCAACAATGACAACAATACTACCGGTCATTTTTTATCGTATAGCCACCATCTCCGAGATAATTACCGTTTAGGCGAGCAAGGATATTCTGCCGCTGGTAATTATGCACAAAACGCTCACGCTTTTAGCGCGAGTGAATTCGGAGGTGGTGGCCACCACGTATGGGAGGGGGGGACGCAAGTCCCGAGAGGTTTTGATAAACACGCTACAAAAAACGTATCCAAAACTCCTCAGAAGTTACCGTCTTACGCGGACATGAGAGGTCAGTACGGTGCCTACTCGAATGTTCCTTATGAAGCGCAAAAATATGCAGAAATGTACGGTAGCGATAGTTTAGGTTATAATCAAGATAATAAAGATTTTCAATCGAAAATGCTCATTGGACCAGTATCTGAGATGAATCAACAAAACTGCGTCCCAGCAGCGCGGGACACTAACGCACAAACCG
Organism: Scrobipalpa atriplicella; assembly: GCA_029255725.1. Taxonomy (NCBI): domain Eukaryota; kingdom Metazoa; phylum Arthropoda; class Insecta; order Lepidoptera; family Gelechiidae; genus Scrobipalpa; species Scrobipalpa atriplicella. The sequence continues at coordinate 103,805 of JARACY010000263.1, forward strand.
GAGCTTATGATAGAGAAGCGTATGATGCGAAGTTTAGACATCCTTCAGCACCATTAGTTCCTAAATTAGAAATGCCCGACAACTACCCAAAACATGATCAACAAAGGACAATGGGTCAACAACAACATCTATATTCGAAACCTGACATTCCAAATGCTTATAGAGAGTTCCCCAATGGAGCTCTAGCTCGTTCACAACAAGGGTCTTTACCGCCAATATCAACAATAAAGCAAGAAAACTTTGGACACAAACAACAACCTTACCAAAACTTTCAGCAATTTCCCTATGAACAAAGAGGAGAACCTACTAATGCTTTTTCACAAATTCCGAGACTACAAGAAAATAATAATACAGGTTTCCAAAAATACAACCGACATTTTCCTGAACCAAATCATAATAAAGAAACTGAAAACCGGGGTAATGGTGAGAAGCCACTTGATCAACCAAAACAACCTTATTACATTGAACAAATAAAATCAGAACATTCGCCTCCAGGCACCAAAATATACAAAAATGTTAACTATGGACCACCAAGAAACGAACCATATTTATATCCTGGAGACGGTGGGCCAGTTCAAATCAGGAATGAAGTTGGGTACGCATGTTGCCGACAAGGTTCAACTAAAAAACCACCACCAGAGCACTTGAGAGATGGAGCTTGTCCTGGGCTACAAACCAAAGACGAAGTATTAGAAGATGATCCTGAAAATGACAAAGACCCCAAAACTCCTAAACCTGCAACACCTGGCCCTGATATCACAAAGTTGCAAAAGGAAAACCATTTTAATTATTCAAAGGAATACCTGGACAATTTGGAAAGGCTTAGAAATAATTCAAGAACAGAAGTGCCTGATTGCAACTGCTTCCCAGCTGATAAAAATCCGCCGGAGCCAGGCAGCTATTACACCCATTTAGGTAGGTTTACAATTCATTACAGAAGCATTTGAAATTCCCTTTACATAACAACGTGAAATATAAAATTAGACGCTTTAACAAATAATAACTTCTTATTTATAGGGGCAGCTGCAACTCTAGCAGAACTTAGAAAAGAGCTTGAAGCAAGGACAGGATTGTCAGGCAAAGAGCTAAGGATTGAGAAAGTCTGCTACACCGGGAAAGAAGGAAAAACTGCGCAAGGCTGTCCTATGGCTAAGTGGGTGAGTGTATGGATCGACCAACATTTCTTTCTCTATACATTTGAATTAAAAGATCTATGAAGAACTAATTTAATAACAGAACATTATTGGTACAATAAATTATAATGCCTATTTATTTAACAATTTATCGGTACCATTAATTTTATAATTTTTAATTTCATTTTCATTGCAGGTTATACGGCGTTCCAATTACTCAGAAAAGGTCTTAGTGGTTGTAAAGTTCAGGAATGGCCACAAATGCGCAACATCTTGGATTGTAGTTTGTTTGGTGGCTTGGGAAGGCATTCCACAATCAGAAGCAGACTTGGACTACACTCTTCTGTCTCACAAACTGAATAGATATGGGTTGCCAACTACGAGACGATGTGCGACCAATGAGAACAGGACTTGTGCTTGTCAAGGTAAATTTTCAAAAAAGTTACTTTTCATTTTCAAGTGACATTATCATAATGCAAAATATGTAATCTCAAAATACCAGGTAGAGAACTTCTTCTTCTGTCGTTTGGAGTTTAGAGTCAACGAACGACCTGATAAACCCTGGTGTCAGAGTTTTTAACCCTTCTATTAGGCCTTTGACGTGGTTTTTTTTAACGTCACAATATTTATACTTGTAAAGGAGAAGTCTAAAATTGAAATTCTCGTTATATTTCCAGGGTTAGATCCAGAATCGTGCGGCGCATCTTACAGTTTCGGCTGCTCCTGGTCCATGTATTACAATGGATGCAAGTACGCCCGTTCAAAAACCGTCCGGAAGTTCCGACTTTCGGTCAAAACTGAGGAGAGCGAAATCGAAGAGCGCATGCATGTGCTGGCAACACTGCTGAGTCCGTTGTACATGAATCTAGCGCCGAAGTCTTTTGAGAACCAGTGCCAGTTTGAAAAGGAAGCTTCAGACTGTCGACTTGGCTTCAAACCTGGTCGACCTTTTTCAGGTAAGTAAAGTACTTATCCATTGTCATTGAGAAAATCTTGTGTTCTATTTACAATAGTCTAATGAATAATTTTTCGTAACTTTCCAGGAGTAACGGCCTGTATAGACTTCTGCGCGCACGCCCACCGAGATCTCCACAACATGAACAACGGCTGCACAGCAGTAGTGACCCTTGCCAAGCACAGAGGCATAGCCAAACCCAACGAAGAACAACTCCATGTCTTGCCTCTGTATGTGCTGGATACCACGGATGAGTTTGGGTCGAAGGAGGGACAGGAGGAGAAGATGAAAAGCGGTGCTTTGGAAGTCTTAGACAAGTGAGTGGTGATGTACAACCCATTATTATAATATTGTTTATACTAATAGACCTGTAATTGGCTTTCTGTTTTTATTAATTTCATGTACCGTGATTTAATAGCTGTTGGTTTTCCTAAAAAATAAAAATTAAATTAAATTAAAATAAAACTTATAAACACAAACTGAACTAATAGATACTTTTGTACCTGACAGTTTGAATTACCTTCCTGTATTGTAATTTTCTTGAATCAGCTTTCTCCATTTTTAATTAGTAATGTCAAAAAATACTAATGTCATTGTTTTTTTTATTTTCCAGATATCCTATGGAAGTCCGTGTGCGTTCAGTTCCGCTGCAACCTTGCCGACGTCACGGCAAGAAGCGGAAGGACGAGGAGAGTGCCGATACCAACGCTTCCAATAACGGAAACTCCCAGCAGCAGAGCCCCAACAACCAGAAGAAACCTCAGCAATGTTCCACGCCAGGTCCACCCAGAACACCTCAACCTACCGATACTAGGAATAATGCTAGTCCTCGCAGTCAAAATAGTGCCTCGCCTAGAGCATTAACTCCAGCCCTTAACCAATCTAATCCTTCAGCTTTCCAGTCCAACAATCCACATTACAATTCTGCCTTTGTAAATCCTAACATGCATAACCAATCGGGTATGATGAATCCAAATTTAAGCAATCCTGCTCTTCTGGACATGGCATCCATGATAGACAATTTTACAGATGCTCAACTCCAAAGCAATCAAATATCTAGTACAGTATTAGATTCGCCTTATAATCCTTATGACCAAAGTTACAATTTACATCATCAGAATAGTCTGTATAATCCTAATCATGTGTCACCTATTGGTGTCGATGGAGCTTGTCAAAATCAAAATCCTAATCAGCTCCCGAGTTTTGCAGCGGGTTTGCAAAAACGGGAACAGCAGTTTCCACAAAATGCTGCTCAAATTAATAATGGTGGTCAAAATCCACAGTGGCCAGATTTTGGAAACGCTGAGATGTTTAGTAATGTTGTGAAAGAAGATCCTGATTCAACGACAGCCCACTTAAACGTACCACCGAATAATTACAGTCCAGACTCAAGAAGTGATACCAGTTCAGACCAAACTCTGCAAAAAAATCCAGCCGAAGCCATGAAACAGAACCCTGTTGTTGGAGACATTAACAAATTACCAGATTTTGATATGCCTAATTCTCCTAGGCTAACAGAAATATCACAAAAGTCACAAAGCACTCCTGCATCCCCTGCATCGTCACAAATTCCAGAATTAAAATCTCCAAATAATGATACGTCCGGAGATGTTCGTAAAAGTGTTTGGAAATCCCCTGACTCAAAGAACTGGGATCCTAAAAGTAAAGATCCTATGACACCTGAAAATGAAAACTCACTGTTCAGAGTTCCAAAAGCAAGGCCGCCTTCGCGATCACAACATATAAATCCTCCTGAGAGTCCCGAAAACTCTACGTTCCTAAAGCCCTATCCACCATCCGATAGACCACATCTAAGTCAAGGATACGAACACCGCAGTCCCTATGATGCAAGACAAAACAATTCAGCTGTACCAACGTCTGCTCCTCAAACTAACTTTACCATAAGTCATGATGACCAAAACATGCCGATGGCAAACAAACCTATGCATGAATTTACAGGTAACAATTTTCAACCTGTTAATCAAACTTCCTATGGAAATCAAACCCAAATGCAAGGCTATGGAAATTATCCGCAAATGCCTAATGCCTATTCTTTTCCACCAAGTCCATACGGGCACTTTAATCCGTATGAAAATTCCTACAATGATTACAACAGTTTAGCTTACTACAATGCTGAAAAATATAAAAGGGAAGAACTTTTAAGAAATTCACATTGTTACAATTCTTATGGTTATCAATACAACCCTAACTTTCCGCCGAATTTCTATCAGAATCCAAGTCCTAACTGGTGTCAGTCGTCACCCAACTGGTGTTTGTATCCTCCACCATTTTCTATTCCATATCCACCGGAACCCCCAAAAGCTGAACCTATTGGTGAAGTCACTGAGTTTTCTGACAATTTAGAATGTTTTAAAGACCCTCAAATGGGAGGAGTAGCGATAGCTCTCGGGCACGGCAGCGTTCTATTTGAATGTGCCAAACATGAAATGCATTCTACAACAGCAGTCAAAACTCCAAACAGAATGAACCCAACAAGAATATCCCTAGTATTCTACCAACACAGGAATTTGAATAGGCCGAAACATGGTCTAGAAGAATGGGAGGAGAAAATGAGGTTAAAAAAGTTGGGACTTACTCCAACTACTCCAACAACACCAGGACCAAATTCAAACTCAGTTTCACCGGCGACGACGCCTGGTCCAGAACAGAAACCCATGACTATGGCTGAAAAGTGGAAGAATAGTGAAGAAACTATACCTGGAGGGTACAGTTCTTTAGCAGCTTTGGTCGAAGCAACAAACGTAGCTCGTAAAAGTGGGCAGATAATGATGAGAACTGACACGCAAACCACGATGTCTTGGACGACTCTATTCCCTATGCACCCGTGCACTGTAACAGGCCCGTATCAAGAGTCGGGCACCTGACACAAGCCCGGCCCGCCCGGCCAATGTTCTTCCAACGTCAAACGACGGAGTGACGTCCCTTCCTTAGCTATTTAAGGTCTGAGTTGCCTTTCCATTTGTAGGATTCTAATTAGAGCGACGATGTGCTTTCCAAAAAACTTTTTGTAGTTCCTGGATATAAGAATAAGATTCCATTAGCACAGACTGGTCCGATGTGCTGTTTTTCACGATTCTTTGGAATTGAATTTTACGAATATTTTTAAAGTATACCGTACCGAGTGAGTTTTTAATCAAAGATGTAATTTTAAGTTCTATTTTATGATAGTGTTTATCGCATTTCAGCTAGTCTTACGTTACGTTAGTGTCGATCGTGTATGTCCAAGTGACCGTAATGTTCGTGTAGATTTTTTGTATATTCTTGTCGTATTTTAGTTTTACCGTTAACTTGACCATGGAAGTTAGTTTTATTTTGCAAGCTGCTGTATAAAATAGTGTCGTTAATTTTGTCTGCATATTTTGTCGGTGTTTTCTAATTAATCGCGTGGATCTCCACGTGGCTCCACGCGGCTCGATGATCTCATAAAACTACTAACCCTACATTAATGTAGCTTCAGAACAAAAGTACAAAACATCACAAAAGGTTGTAGAGCCCTGAGGAGAGGCGGACACATTTGGCAATCGTGTTTATTGATATTTTTGTACCTTTGTCTGCGTAAGTTGTTTTATTTCTATTGTAATTTTAATTTACCATTCCTGTCTGGTTTGTTTTGGCATAAGTTTAAGTTTGAATTGAACCATTGATTGCAGCGACATCGCTGCATGCATTTTACCACGATAATGCGAGTGCTTTTCTATTAGGTTAAGACGTGTGTATTTTTAAACTTTTTAGAATATTTAACTTATTTATATTATTGTATTACGTGAACCATTATCGAATCATTTTCTTTGTAATAATTTAGTGTTACGGTAGACGTTAATATTTAATATATTTGCTTTACGACTACATTAAATTATTGCAGTTGTTTTGTGCATGTCTAAGCCTTCTTTACTTTCAAATCGAGTGCCTGTATTTCGGCTAGGAGCTAACGCTAATTCATCTTACATAATAATTTTGATACTTTTGATCTTATTTTTGAATAAATTACAAATCTAAAATCTTCTTCTAATTTAGCGACGATAAAATTCTATAAAATTAGTTACATACAATAAAAAAAGAAGAATAAAATACATATAAGTATAGAGTATTGCGAAAAGTAAACAATTTTCAGGCGCTTGGAAAGATTATAAAGTAGGCTATTATTGAAAATGAAGGAAAGCATACTGAGTGAATAGTTATTAATATATAATTAGAGTTAAGAAAAAAAGTTTGTTTTAAAGATTAAAACTATTGATATAGTTTATATTTTTTACGTGTACGTATTTATTGAATGGTAAATTTATTGGGACGAACGTGAAATTATTTATAAGTAACAAGTTTTGTGAGCAAAACTTATAAAAAAATAAGCAATAATAGTAGACACCGGAGACTTGTACATTGTAGGAGTGAAAATATTAAAATTAACTAATGGTGCGATATTTCGTCGGTCTTATGGTAAAAATTGATGTTTGGATCTACCAAAATTTGCCTAAAATTGTATTCTGATATTATTTGTGTGTAGCATTGGTAAAATGCCCCACGATTCTTGCCACTCCTTGATTCAGTCGATGCGTTGAGACAAGACATATCAAAAGCAATCACAGTCGTAAATATAAGGCTACAATACAAATTACACTATATTCACCACACAGAACAAAAATGGCATTTTTGGTTACATTTTTGACAATACTGGTCATTTTTGGTTTAACAAAATGCATTTGGACCTCAAAAGAGCGGAATACTTTTCAAATTTCATTTTTAAAATTTGTAAATTTAGGTCTGTTCTTAGTTGATACAGCGCTAAATTTGAGAAACATCTTAATGAATCGATTTTTTTCTCCGATTTGAGGTCTTTACAAGAAATATTCTACTGTGTCAATCATCCTTAATATCCAAACACTCGAAGAAGACATACAAACAAGCAGTCAAGCACTCAGTGAGTTAATGGATATATCACAGGTTCTAGTGTCGCCTAAATGATACATTTATTTTTACTTTTACCATACAAAAGACATTACTTGCTGAAAGTCTACACATATCATGCCGGAAGTACTCAAAACATTGTGTTTACGGAAGAATTTGACAACTTAAAGAAGAGTGTTGATTAAAACAGGGAAGTAAAAGAACCTTTACTTCTTAGTCACATTAGTAAATACTGTAAATTGTTAAAATTACTTTAAAGTAAATCAACTTTCTTCACTTAGTATTACATAAAATGATTCGGAATATAGTGTAATTTGTATTGTAGCCTTATATTTACGACTGTGATTGCTTTTGATATGTCTTGTCTCAACGCATCGACTGAATCAAGGAGTGGCAAGAATCGTGGGGCATTTTACCAATGCTACACACAAATAATATCAGAATACAATTTTAGGCAAATTTTGGTAGATCCAAACATCAATTTTTACCATAAGACCGACGAAATATCGCACCATTAGTTAATTTTAATATTTTCACTCCTACAATGTACAAGTCTCCGGTGTCTACTATTATTGCTTATTTTTTTATAAGTTTTGCTCACAAAACTTGTTACTTATAAATAATTTCACGTTCGTCCCAATAAATTTACCATTCAATAAATACGTACACGTAAAAAATATAAACTATATCAATAGT